>JAXRKP010000140.1:302500-317500 GCA_037039925.1 Doris montereyensis
CAAAAAAGAATTAACAGATTAGAATGTAGGAGTTTACATAATGTTTTTAGACACCAAAAAAATGAACCCCCGTACCTGGGACTAAAGAGAGCACACTAGATTTCTTCCTTCAAAACTAACGTACAATCTTCTCACCCTTGAAACATCAACTCTTGTTTAAGTGAGATAATAAACTGTAGCATGGTAGATCTAGAACAACTTTTACTTTCACTTTCGAAACTAGAGCAGTAGGACAGCCGATATAATCCTTAAATTGTCTCCTCTCTTCACCTTGTTTAGAGCTGTCAGAATCACAAGTGTCACCGTCACGCTTATTTCCAAGTGAGGCTAATTTGACGATTGCAAGCTCTGAAGGTCGTTTACATGAATACCACACTTACTATCTAGCAGCTGTCTATGAGCTGAACTGAAGTGAAGGATTGAGATTGTGATCAATCAAAGTGAATTCCAAGACGAGAGCCTTTAATTTCAAGGAAACATCATGTCTCATTGTGAGTGAAAAACATTAGATTCTAGATATAATAGTCTATAAAAAGGTTCACATGCGGTAATCGGAAGTGCTTATTTGCACATCTCTGCTTCGCGGTCGGTACATGCAACATCGGCCAAACATGCAAACATCCGCGGTACAGGCAACATCCCCCTCAAACGAAATCCTCCAAACAAAAAAAGCAAAAAAACAAAGCAAACCCAACAATATATTAGTAAGCATTAAGGAATTAAATACTCTCACGTTCAATTGTGCGTGATGGTTAGCTCGTAGTTGGTTGCATCTATTGGTGCTGCTCGGATGGTCAATAGCTTTTTGAATGTTTTGCGATGTACTTGAGTTTAATTTGTCCTTAGATGTCACATTGTCAAGAGCACAGAACTTCAGCACTGTGGCATCAGAGTGTTACTTCAGGACATAATATAGACAATGAACATCCGTTATTCTGTCTCCAAGTAAATTTGCAATTTATATTAAGACTTAAAAAATACCAAAATTTGCCAATAAACTTTAAAAACATACATACATACATACAAAATGCCTTTAATTGCTAATTATTGCACCAAGAGATTCTTGGTATATCTCTAGATATCTGTCGCCGGACCATCTATTAGTTGGGTTTTTTCTGGTCTACCATCACATCATTCTCTGCAGTTTATTTTACTACTGCTTTAAAATGTTTTTCTGTTTTTAGAGTGGGCCTCCACAGACGATTTTCATACATGTGTAGTCCAACGCAAGGTTGTAGAAAATCTTACTGTCACTAACATGAGTGCTCTTAGAAAAGTCAAAATGTCTCTGTTTTGCAGTAAGGTGGCGGGCTGTCTTGTTTTGGCTAACAAGTTATCGCTCCACCTTTCTTCACTCTAAGCAAGTCTATTCAGATCGATTGCTGATCAAGACTATGATCGAAGCGAGCACAGAGCTAGATCTATATTATTATGATTGCTTAGCCTATGATTGTATTTTTATATGTTTAATTCCTTTGCCAGTATGCCTGACTAGGATTAGGTTTAATATTCTTCTTTGTTTAGAGGTAAGAATAAGTACAATACAAGGCAAGTGGGACAAAACAAAAGAGACCTTAGTCGCCAGTTTACCTTGTTTCATCAAAAAGAGGCCACATTGGAAAAAAAAAACCCAAATGAATTTTATATAAATTTCTAATTTAATTTGAAAATATATAAAAATTACCAACGGTTTATGAAAAGTGGGGAAATTGCGATCTATTTTATGGAAAAGGTGATTTACCATCTGTGACTGCGATCTTCCGCGGGGGCAGATTCTTCACCTGCACTTTATTTTAGGCACATTTTAAATGTCAACATGTAACACATCCTTGGCAAGATCCCCAGATATCCTTTTAATTGGCCACAGTCTGTCTGATTCCGCAACCTGAAATTCAAGAAACTGAGAGAGCAAAGAGGTTTTAAATCTTTTAGTTACAGTAGTCGCTGGATAAACACACGTTACATAAAAACACATTCTGTATAAACACATACCTGCTCTGACCAAAATTTTTACTACAATGTGTATAAAGAAACAGTCATGCCTAGCTTTGTTCAATTGTTTATTCGAGCACTACAAAGAAGAAGGTGTGAGACAGTCTTATGTCATCTCCAGTCTAGCCTACATTCTCTATCCTGCTCGTTATAAGTCACTGAGATTTCAGGAAGTATTTTTGGCTTTGAGTTTAAATATCTGTATTTAACTTGAAAAGATGCGGATGGTTGGCGGCCGCTGTTGGTAGATCCTATTTCTTTCTGTTTACTCTTGTACTTCTCTTTTTATTATCTTGCTGTTTACACTTTATTCACCCTGAGATCACCACAATTGTGGACGGGCAAATTTCAATTAAACAAACAAACAAACCTTGAAAAGTATCATGTATATATAGGGTTTAACTTCTTTTAAAGAATCCCTCAGCGAATGGCAGAGGCTCCGACAGATTAAGGTGAAAGACACCAATGTACTGAGTTCGCAAAAGCCAGTGATTGAATTATCAATGTTTTCTGGAATATTAGGGGGCTATTCGTGCAAAAGTAAGAATTTGTTTGCACGGTCAGTCTGCATTTCATTTTGAAAGGGTTTGCAGCTAAGTGTATTGTTCATAAATTATTGTGATGATATGTGGGAAATGTTGGTTTAACAATTGGTTTTTTTTTTACAGCATTCAAGTTGGCCATGATCCAGATGGCTGTTGGCATGTCCAAGCCTGATAACGTGACCAGGGCCGTGCGACTCATCAGAGGCGACAACCAAAGGGGCCCAGGTCGTGGCTTTGCCGGTAAGTTGAGACCATGGACAGTGTGCAATCAATGGAGTACCTTCAACATAAGAAAACAGAATTCAAAGAAAATTGATGCTTACCTTGTAGAAGTGGCGTTGGTGGGTGGGGCGGTTAGGTTGCCGGACTGGGGATCTTGAGGTCCCGAGTTCAAATCCTAGCAAAGCCAGGTCTGACATTGTGTTGGGAAGATACTTAACACGCATTTTCACCTCTCTACGCAGGTGCAAATGAGTACAAGCACTAGTTTGGAAATAAAAACCTGTGTCAGGCTGGTGCCCTGGACAGGAGGTGATTGTTGTCACCTTTTCCGTTTCATGCTATAGAAACCTAGATAGCTCCATCTCTATGGGACTTAAAGGCCTTGAAGAAAGTTTACTTTTGATTTTTTTTTACCTTGGAGACATTCAATATAGAGCGCTTCTCTATCTGATCTTTTTTTTGTCAATCCACGAGTCATTTAGAGTTCTTAATTTATTTGAAATGAAAATGCAGCAGTCCATTTCTTGTTTCTTTAATAGTTATGGTCAGAAAGTATACACTGAACAACGCTTAGACTTCTCAACTCACTTAATGCCTAATCAATATTTTTTGTATGAATAATTTTTGTATACTATACAGTAGGTTTCATGAAAAGGGTAACCATTATGAATGTGAATAACTTCTCAACAATGCGACTAATAGCCATAAATGTTTAACAACTCAATAAACTTCAGTTATAATACATTTTGATAAATATCAGTTTTGTTTGATATAATTCCCGGAACAATGAAAGTCACCCAATCAGTAAAAGAGGTAGGACCTGCATTTTTCACTGGTAACATTTTTATAACATAGTTAAAACAACAAGTGATAAACATGTGTTGGTGAAACCATCCAAAAACGATGAAATTGGTTTTAAAATTAATCAACGTGAATGCTTAAACATTTTTCAATATGTAGCAAGTCAATTAAAAGAATCTTCTTCTTATTTTTTTTATTTTTTTCGTCTTCTTCTTCTTCTTCTTCTTCTTCTTCTTCTTCTTCTTCTTCTTCTTCTTCTTCTTCTTCTTCTTCTTCTTCTTCTTCTTCTTCTTCTTCTTTTCTTCTTCTTCTTCTTCTTCTTCTTCTTCTTCTTCTTCTTCTACTTCTTCTTCTTCTTCTTCTTCTTCTTCTTCTTCTTCTTCTTCTTCTTCTTCTTCTTCTTCTTCTTCTTTTTTTCTTCTTTTTCTTCTTCTTCTTTTTCTTGTTTCATAGCTTCCAACAAGTATGTTTCTTGGGGCTTTGAGTCCGTAAGTATGTATGTACCTTCAAAAGTACGTATATAAGAAAAGATGAAGAAATATTGACTGAATTATGTTTTTTTTAAAAACGAAATCGTATGACCATAATATTTTCAAAAATATGGCCAATTAATTTAAAGTAGTGCCAAATTAATTGTGTCCCAATGTAGTCTAAATTTAATTTGGCTCTTAAATGGCCAAATCAAATTTGCTGAGCTAGCGTACTACTTACAGGATTGATGGTGAAGTTAAACCCTACATGTATTTAAAGATTCTGTATTTTATGGTGTGTTCGTGTTTGAAGATTCTTATTTCTACCGACAGACATAATTGATGAGATTTGTTCTTATTTTTTAACATTGATATCTAAAATAATAATATCTAGATGTAACAGACTGTAAGCTGTATCTGGTTAGCTTTATTGTAACTGGATCCTAGAGTTTCAAAATGGAACTTTAATTATAGTTACAGGGGAAGTGTTATTTCAAGTTCGGGTGGACATGACAAAGGAATTAAGCAGCAAATTGTGAAAGTTGGAATAAGTTTGAGACAGATTTATCACGTTAGCTGATGAGGGATGAATTTCACAATTTTCAGTCAGGTTTATTGCCTCTAACATTGTGTGAGAAGGAGATAAGATGGACTGTCAGCTTGCAAAGATTGCCAAATTGAGAAAGGATTCTAATAGCAAAACTGCTGCTTCCAAATTCATAATTTTAAAAACAAAATTGCTGTTAGCTGTCTTATACATTCACAAAAGCAAATCTGATTCAGAACGAAATATTAGCATTGTGAGGAAAAATGTCACCACAATAAACAGCACATCACGTCAACCCAGACACTTAAGTCTCTGCTTGGGCCGAATCTCTGGTAAATGGTGTATCTAAACTTGCATGTTTTGGTACATGGTGTAGGTAAACTTGTATGTTTTGGTACATGGTGTAGGTAAATTTGTATGTTTTGGTACATGGTGTAGGTAAACTTGTATGTCTTGGTACAATGTGTAGGTAAACTTGTATGTCTTGGTACAATGTGTAGCTAAACTTGTATGTTTTGGTACAATGTGTAGGCAAACTTGTATGCTTTGGTACAATGTGTAGGTAAACTTGTATGTTTTGGTACATGGTGTAGGTAAACTTGTATGTTTTGGTACATGTTGTACGTAAACTTGTATGTTTTGGTACAATGTATAGAGAAACTTAAATGTTTTTGGTACATGGTGTAGGTAAACTTGTATGTTGTGGTACATGTTGTACGTAAACTTGTATGTTTTGGTACATGCTGTAGGTAAACTTGTATGTTTTGGTACAATGTATATAGAAACTTTAATTTTTTTGGTACATGGTGTAGGTAAACGTGTATGTTTTGGTACAATGAAGAGATACACTTTTATTATTTGGTACATGGTGTAGGTAAACTTGTATGTATTGGTACATGGTGTAGGTAAACTTGTATGTATTGGTACATAGTGTTGGTGAATTTGTATGTTTTGGTACATGGTGTAAGTAAACTTGTATTTTTTGGTACAAGGTGCATGTAAACTTTTTTGGTACACGGTGTAGGTAAACTTGTATGTTTTGGTACATGGTATAGGTAAACTTGTATTTTGTAAGCTTATAGGCTGCAATTTTACACTGAGGTTATATAGAATTACTGAATTGCTAATGAGTGATTTGCTTTGGTTTGCCCACATCCACACTTCATCAGAAAGGCCAATGATCAGTGAAATTCCTTGTTATTTACCTTTTAAAGGGGTTGATTTAAGTCAAATTATCACCGTTTTCTCTAACATTGCAGTTAGAATCAATTTGAAAAGGCTGGCAGCTAGCCATTTTATTAGTATTATTAGTATTAGTCTTATTATTATTATTATTATTATTATTACTATTAGTCTTATTATTAGAATTATTGATCGGAAACGGTGAGGGATGGCAAATTGTCTCAAAACTGCCTGAAAGAGTGTAATTACTATAATACTAGTGACTTCAGATTCAATGTAAAGAAAAGAACCTCTAATGATTTCTGTCTTTCTCCTCACAAACTTTGAGCTTAGATGAAACTCTTCATATACATATCTATGATAATAGAAAAGTAAAAGAGTCATTAAATGGTAATATTCTAAGTGTTTTATGATTTTACAAGTGTTGTATATTTCTAAAATTGTGGTTTCATTATTCTGAACATAAAATGCATAGTCTTATTTGTCTGGTAATATGTCGTTGGTGTATTTGAATCTTTAACACCTAATTTCTCATAAATAATTTATTTATTTTAATTTCTGATCTATGATTTTCATTGTACTCTATTCACTTTCTATTATGTTATTCTTTCTACGAATTCCTTTGACTTTCATAGAAAAAAAAAGAAAAAAGATGATTTTTCCTGATACTTAATATTTAGCTGATGATTATGGTTAGGCATTGTCCATCTTTCCAAGATGTAGCCGTCCGCTGATGCCTTCCAGTGAGTTCTGTCCCCTTCTGTCCTCTGCCACTTCTCTCCCATGTATTATTTTCATGTCATCTTGTCGGTAGTCTTCCTTGGTTTCTGTGTCCAACTCTTGGCCTCCCTTCTGTTCATGATATTAATATTTTATCTGTGATAATTTGAAACAAACTAGATTTTGTTCCTTGTAGAAGTAATAACAATTTCAGCACCGTTCACGTTCACATTTACAATTTTTTGCCAGGAGTGCTTTAACTCCCCATACGGAACCAATTATTTCCCGGAATACGCTGAACCGGTTCCCGGCCCGTCAACTGAGGCCTTATCCAACGCAGCCAAAGAGAATAAGATCTTTTGGTTGGAGGTATGTGGTGGTTTCTTTTGAAGGCATTTCATGAAAATCAGTAATTTCTCAGTCAAAGAGAATAAGATCTTTTTGGTTTGGAGGTATGTGGTGTGTTTTTTTTTAAGGCATTCCATTAAAATCAGTAATTTCTCAGTCAAAGAGAACAAGATCTTTTTGATTTGGAGGTATGTGGTGTGTTTTTTTTTAAGGCATTCCATTAAAATCAGTAATTTCTCTGTCAACGAAACTAAGATCTTTTTTGTTGGAGGTATGTGGCGGGATGCATGATTTTCTGTTATTCCTAAGATTATCTCTCCATCTCATTGTTTACGAAAATGGAATTAGGTACACTATTGAAATGACCCCTTCAATTGACACCTACATAACGCATTGGCACGCAACGCTTGCAAACCGTTCACAGTCATTGGAACATCTTGACCAGATTAAAGGCACCGACGCGAACTAGAAGCATGTCTTGACTGATAATAGGCTGATGATGGTTTGGAGTAAATTTAAATTCGGTCTTAGCGTTTAACGCAACGGCTACCTTGTTTTGTGATTGATAGGGGAAGAAAAGAATAAAATTTGTTATAAAATGTACACTGCTTTGTTCTTCCTCCTCAATCTAAATATCGTCCCCCTTCCTCCCTTTTTCATCTGAGCTGTAGACCTAAAGGTTTGATTAATTATTAGTGTTACATAAAGCTTCAAAGTTTTAGTAAGTAATAACCATAACATTTGTACGTGTTTTTAACGCTGAGTTTTTAAATCTAATGGCAAAGACTAAAAGAGAGTAGGGTGAAAGTCTGGAGACGCATTCTGAATTAAGAAGACAACCGTCACATTTCACCTGAAAGGCCAGCGGTCTGCGAACTTCTTGTTATTTACCTTTGAAGGAGCTTATTTAAAGTTAATTTATCAATGTTTTCTGGAATATTAGGGGCCGTCATGCCAAATTACAATTTGTTTGCGCGGTCAGATTCTGTTTTAAGGTTGAAAAAGTTTGCCGCTGTGCCATGTTTTCGCTTTAGACTTTAGAGACTATCCCGCTAAAAGGCCGCTGCTTTTCGTTGTCTCCCGAGGACCTGCCTCTGTAAATGTTTGCAACTTGTGTTTGATTCTGTTGATTTATGTTGGGTTTTTTTTTTGCATTTGAATTGAATCATTTTTGTTCATTGACGTTGCATGTTTTTCTTCTTCAAATGCTTCCTCAGGTTCCATTCCAGAGAAAGATGGTGATAAGCTGTTTAATACCTGTGCAATTTTTAATCCAGAAGGAGACATGATCGCAAAACACAGAAAGGTAATGTATATAAAAACAAATTTTGTTTTAAGTTTTGTTTTTCTTTTTTTTCTGTTCTCTTTAATTGATTTTGGATCAATAAATCTTTTGTTTAACTAGAGTTTGATTTCTCAGGTTTGTTGCTTTTCAATATAAAAAATAATTCCTGAAGGCCTTAATCGACGAGTTTTACTGTGAATTGAATTGCATATAGCTGCTAACCAATATGTAAAGGGATTATAGATCTAGTACGATTTGTTGGCTTTGAGTGTATTGACATTGAAAAATACGTATATGGAGATAAACTCTTTTTTTCAAAGAAACACTAAGTGAACGACAGAAGCTCGGAAGAGAGATTTCGTGTGAAAGTTTGAGATCTCAAAACTACCATTGCTCTTCACCAGAAAGGCCAGCAATTGACAGATTTATATTATTTATTTTAAAGGGGTTAATTCAAATTATATTATCAATGTTTAAAAAAATATATTACGGGTCTTCATGCAAGTTAAAATTAGTTCTCGCAGTCAGAGTCTGTTTTTCGATGTGACAAGATTTGCAGCTATGGAACTGGGTGACTAGCGGATATGCAGTCAGACTTGAGATCATCATGTCCTAGGTTTGAATCCCAGCAATGCTAGATATAAAGGGTCGTTTTCCTTAGGAAAAGCACTCAACACACAATTTATCCCAGATACCAGAGAGTGTCAGGAGTGTTGCGCCAACCTGTTGCTTAAAAAGTGGATTTGTACGCTAATTGTTTTAGAGATTGTACACTTTTTTTGTTTTTTGTTTGTTTCTCTTTTCCACATTGATTTTGTTAGCATTTTCAAATTGTACACTTTTTTTTATATATCTTCCTCTTTTTTTCTTCACCCAAACACAAATTATCTGTTGAATTTTGACCCTGGGCGCTTTCACACAAACAATTTTTTCATCTTGCCCATTCTTCTTATATTAATTCACCCCTGAGATCCCCTCATATATTATGGTGGAAAAGCTAAAATTCATGTGTTGGGACTACAGCAGTAATCAAATTGCAAACTCCTCCATCGGCAGGTTCACCTGTTTGACATCGACGTGCCCGGCAAAATACGGTTCCAAGAGTCTGAGACGCTCTCGCCTGGCAACAAGCTGACCATGTTCAAAACCCGTACGTTCACAGCCAGTGTTATGTTGAACTCTCTCATGTTTGTGCTGTTGTTTTTATGTCTTTTTTTCAGTAGGTTGATATTCTCTATTATTGTTACTTCCACCATTATCAATCTATCAAATTTTGAATTGACCCTTCAAATCTATTTTTATCTTTTGTCTTTTCCAGCTTTCTGTGACATTGGTGTGGGCATTTGCTATGACATACGTTTTGCTGAGATGGCCCAGATTTTGGCACAGAGAGGTAAGGGCTACAGCGCTGTTCTTATAACATTATTAACTTTAAGTAATATTGATAGAGTTCATTAAAAAAGAGCAAAAAAAAGCTATGGTGTGACCTGAGAAGAGGAATCTTGTCACAGACTCTAGTGTGAAGCTGCATAGATGTTACAAGTTGACCCGTTGTCTGTCTGTCGCAGGGCTTACTATTACTCTGTCGAGCATGGATCACTTCGAATTTAAACTTATGACCTTTCTATCTCTGTGTCTGTCTCTATCTCTCTCTCTGACTCTCTGTCTGTGTATTTCAGTCTCTGTCTCTCAGTCTGTCTTCCTCTTTCTCCCCATTTCTCTCTAACTTTATCTTTCTTTCTCTCTGGTTGTCTGTCTGTTCATTTTTCTCTCTCCATCTCTCTCTCTCTCTCTCTCTCTCTCTCTCTCTCTCTCTCTCTCTCTCTCTCTCTCTCTCTCTCTCTCTCTCTCTCTCTCTCTCTCTCTCTCTCTCTCTCTCTCTCTTTCTCTCTCTTCTCTCTCTCTCTCTCTCTCTCTCTCTCTCTCTCTCTCTCTCTCTCTCTCTCTCTCTCTCTCTCTCTCTCTCTCTCTCTCTCTCTCTCTCTCTCTCTCTCTCTCTCTCTCTCTCTCTCTCTCTCTCTCTCTCTCTCTCTCTCTCTCTCTCTTTTTCTTATTTCTTATTTCTCATGTTTTTTATTTCTTTGCTCTACCCAGGCTGCCAGGTCTTGCTCTACCCAGGGCGTTCAACATGACCACTGGTGCTGCCCACTGGGAGGCGCTGCAGAGAGGCCGCGCACTCGACAACCAGGTCTACGTCGCCACCGCATCTCCAGCGCGTGATCCAGACTTCAGCTACGTGGCATGGGGTCATTCCATGATCCTTGATCCATGGTGAGGAGATTTAAAAAAAAAACCCAAAACAAACAATCATTAGGTATTGTGGTTTAGGACTGATACTGATACATATTCTCCGTCAACTCAGAAAGAAAGGAAAGTTTTGATTATTTGTAATTAGACAAATTCTTATCATCCATATTATAACCTGCCCTGTGACATTGGTGCCCGAGCGGTTAGGCTTCCGGACTGGGGATCATGAGGTCCCGAGTTCGAATCCTAGCAAAGCCAGGTCCGACGTTGTGTTTCCTTGGGAAAGACACTTAGCACGCATTTTCCCCACTCTACCCAGGTGTAAATGGGTACAAGCACTAGCTTGGGAGTAAAAACCTGCTTCAGACTAGCGTCCTGGCCAGGAGGTGATTATTGTCACCTGTTTCGCTTCACGCTATAGAAACCGGGATAACCTCAGGCTCTATGGGCCCTCGGGGCCTTGAAGGAACTTTATATTATAACCTGCCCATAACAACCAGTTTGGTCTACGGTCATTGGTGGTCGTTATGGTTAGGTTTGACTCATTTGCCCATTTGTATAAACTGCATTTTCTTTTGTGATTGGCTGATGCCAAAGAATGTCCCCAGCTTTCCTTATAACATCAGCACGGCCACCGTAAAATCAGCGTAGCTACAAAAACAATGACCCACTTTAAGGCAAAACACAATCACAACAAATTCTTGTTAGTTATTGTATGGATGAAACAAAAATGATTATTTTTTTTTATTGAAATGAGAGTTTCTGTCGAAATCAAGAGGAATTGCTATTGATGTAAAGAGAACTTTTGTTAGACACATCAAACAGAACTGACTAGCTGTACTGATGTTATAGCCGTGTTAACGTTACATAAATCTATATTAAAGTCGGGGTGTCAAATTTCTATCAGAGTTTCTGTTTTGAATGTTCCGTAGCTATAGAAGGGGACTCTTACATCCCCTTACATGCCCTCGGGCAAGTATTCTGATCCCTATGGGGGATGGGAAGGGGAGAGGGGGGGTACGGGGTACGGGGTACTCTGTAGTCCAGATGCAAGGTGTTGGTCTCTCAACCCAAAGGTCATGGGTTCAAGCCTCATTGATGGTTAAGATAAAAATTCAGTTCCGTGTCGGAGGTAGATGATAAAAAAGGAGGTCTCGTGTGCAGATCACAACACTCTATGCACGTTAAAGATCCCTTGGCTGTTTACTGGGCAATCCGGGCAAAATTAAAAATCCTACCAAAATCCCCGAGATCACCTTAGTTATGGATGTGGGTACATCAATTCAAATCAAATCAAACTCTATGGGGGATGCACTATCATGTTGGCTTTGGGTAAACAATTAACCATTCATTCGTTAAAAATTTTTGTTGTTGTTCTTTTCAAATTTCCATAGGGGGACTATCGTTGCAAGCACAGATCACCAGGAGAGTATCGTCTATGCGGACATTGGTAATTTCATTATTTACCAATGATTATTTCTACTCTTGTGTTGTAGTGTTTAAAAACATAGTTTTCAGCTTAGCTACAATTTTTTAATGTTTGGTTCTTATTGAAAACATGGCATTGGAGGCTGAGTGGTAAGTCTGCCAGACTTGAATCATGGGGTCCTGGGTTTGAAGCTTATCAAAGCTAGATAAATTTTGATTCTGCGTCTGACTACCCATTGGGACTCAGTATTCCAGAGGCAAGGTGTTGGCCTCTGAACCAAAAGGTCATCGTTTCAAGCCCCAGCAATAAAGGGGTTCGAACCTGAGGAAACAGGGAAAATGGAAGCCGAGGTCAATTTGATGAATATTGAGTTCTTTGCGTTTTTCGGTTAAAATAACTTTTTTTTATGAAGACTGTGATGTAATATTTTGTCTTGAAAGTGTCTAGAAATGTGTTTAAAAGGTTGCTTACTTTTGCACATAGCAGGAAACTTTTGTTTGAATCAAAATAAAAACATTGAGCAAGATTTTTCTCATAAAGAGGTTTCCTGCATTCTTGAAATTCTTCTTACAAAAACATGTGTAACTTTGTCAAAATTGGACTAATTTTCACCAAACAAGACCAAGACTGAGAGTTTAAGACTGAGATTAAGAGTTAAAGACAGAGACTGGGAGTTTAAAATTGAGACTTACAGTTTAAGACTGATACTAAAAGTTTAAGACTGAGACTAAGAGTTGTTTGTTTTTATGTACACCACTGTTTTTACATGTTTATGTACACCACTGTTTTTACATGTTTATGTACACCACCTGTTTTTACACCATGTTTATGTTTACACCACTGTTTTTACATGTTTATGTACACCACTGTCTTTACATTTACACCACTGTCTTTACATGTTTATACACACTGTCTTTACATGTTTTGTACACCACTGTCTTTACATGTTTTTACACCACTGTCTTTACTGTTTTTTTACATGTTTATGTACACCACTGTTTTTACATGTTTATGTACACCACTGTCTTTACATGTTTATGTACACCACTGTCTTTACATGTTTATATTTTTTTATGTACACCACTGTCTTTACATGTTTATGTACAGATTTACACCACTGTCTTTACATGTTTATGTACACCACTGTTTTTACATGTTTATGTACACCACTGTCTTTACATGTTTATGTACACCACTGTCTTTACATGTTTATGTACACCACTGTCTTTACATGTTTGCACACCACTGTCTTTACATGTTTATGTACACCACTGTCTTTACATGTTTAACTCACTGTCTTTACATGTTTATGTAAACTGACTATCTTTTACATTACACCAGGTCTTTACAGAGCTTTGTTTGAGCTAATGGAAGGCACTTTCCTGAAGGACATGTTTATGGAGGTACACAACAGTTGATAACATGTATTAACACTGTCTTTACATGGACCACTGTCTTTACATGTTTTTTTTCACGCAGATTTGAAACGGAAATGTACACAGCTTCAGAGTTATGTTTGTCACAGAGCTTGATAATTTTTTTTTTTTTTTTTTTCAATTTTAAACAAGTGAAGTTATGTTTGCTGTCATTTTGGAATTTGAATTTTTGAAAACATTTCCTTAAATATTTATTTACTTTTACAAAGATCACATCGACGTTGAAAGTCGCAACCGTGTGAGTCCAATTTTTGATGTTTTGAGAAAATCAAAGAAAATGATGGTGTGCATTTTAATCTATTTTCACAGACATACACAGTTTGCAAGTGTCAAAAACTAGACCCAATAGGCATACACAGATTACTCATATGGTTATTGTATGGGTTTTTTATTGGATTTTGTGCCCCGTAATCCTAACTAGACAAAACATAGGGTCTTCCTAATGTTGTAAAAACAGAGATGAAAAAAAGACGTTACTAATTTTAGACTTAAATAGTTTGCGACTTTCATCGTCGATTACGGATGATATTGATAACAATAGAGCCACAGATCATCTTATCAAAGGCGTGTGTCAATGTATTTACAGCTCTTCCGTTTCTTGTACTACAAGGCAACAAAAAGTTTTTGTGCAATTTTAGTGTCCACGAGTTGATTCGTAAATTCTGACGTGAAAAGAAAAGAAAAGAACTCACAGCTGATGGGAGACGGAAGGAAAATCTCAGTTTCCCAAATTATTTTGGTTTGGTTATTTTTCACGGTCCATGGGAAAAGCTTTGCTCAAATTGGTAAATGATTTATAATGGGTTTTTTTTTCCCATTCTGAATTTTCGTTATAAAACTTAAAAGCCATATTTTTACCGATACGATGTATAAAGGTTTAATTTTAAACTATTGTTAATGGATTTATGATGTCATAATAATCGGAACGCTTTTCCTTTTGAAGAAGATAACAGAAATTTAAAGCCTATCAGCCATGCACTAGTACTGGGTGGATTCTTATTATTATTATAGTTGTTGTTATTATTATTATTATCATCATTATTAATATTATTAGTATTATTATTATTATTATTATTATTATTAGTATAATTATTACTACTATCATTTTATCTATTGTTATTACTATTGTCGTTATATATTATTATCTTTATTTATTATTATTTTATTATATTAGTCTTCGGCTAAGTACACGGCCCTCGGGAGACAAGAAAATGTGCATGTACACGTTCAGTGAACTGTATGTGTATGTGTTTCATGCGGGTTGGTGTGTGTATGCATTTATTGGTCTTTCAACTAATCAGAGTAGTTGAGATAAAGTTTTAGGCCTATTTGGCACAGAGTCCTTTGTCAGCAGCTGTGCGCTTAGAGACATAAATTTATTTAGAATGAATACTGTTTTGCACGATGACTTTTTTTTGTTGAAAAAGATTTTTTTGTCTTCACCTCATTCAACATTGATCATCATTTTGTCCAAAAAAAAACTAACCTTTTTTCTTACTTTAAACAATTTTGTAATTATGTTCTTTCTATTTAACAGCTGAGATTGATAGCAATATGAAAATTTTATTTTTTATGTTTAACATAATTTATCATTGACAGTGAAGGGCAGTACTGGCTAGTACTCTTTTCTGTCCTTTTCTTCTTTCACATGCCTTTTGTCTTTTACCTTCCTGTTTCCTCTGAGGGGGACTCGGTAGTCCAGAGGCAAGGTGTCAGCCTCTCAACCCAAAGATAGTGGGTTTGAGCCCGGCAAACTGCTGAAAGTTTTTCTCAAGT
>JAXRKP010000140.1:322500-335000 GCA_037039925.1 Doris montereyensis
ACAGATGTGTGAGGGGAGAGGGTGTGGCGAATAAGCTAGCGAAACAGACAAACCGGCCAGCAGTCATACCCGCAGACAGTCAGCCTATCAGATAAGCAAACCAGTAGATAGACAACACCGTAAATAGACATACCAGCAGACAAAAAATCCAGTAGACAGACAAACAGTAGACAGTAGACAGACAAACCAGTAGACAGACAAGCCAGTAGATAGACAACACCGTAGATAGACATACCAGCAGACAACAAAAAACCCAGTAGACAAACAAACCAATAGACAGACAAACTAGCAGATAAACAAACCAGTAGAGAGACAAATCAGTAGACAGACAAACCAGCAAGCAGCCATACCCACAGACAGTCAACCCAGCAGACAAACAAACCAGTACACAGACAAACCAGAAAGCAGCCATACCCACAGACAGTCAACCCAGCAGACAAACAAACCAGTACACAGACAAACTAGCAGATAAACAAACCAGCAGACAGCCAAACCAGCAGACAAACAAACCAGTAGACAGACAAACCAGTAGATAGAGACATAGATATAAATGGCGCTTGGATGTTGGTGACGTTGGTTCTGGCAATAACTTACATCATGATCGATATCGCTATATAATAAGCAGTTAATTATTTTTTTCACGGAGAATGAACATCATGAATAACGATAACAATAACAATGTATGTATTGTTGATGTGAAAACGTTGTTCAAAAAAAATAATTCCTCATCGCAGTTAGCAGGGCGGATGTAAAATTGAACCTAATAAAGAATGAAAAAAAACCCTTTAGATTTCACGTTCATGTGAGAAAAAAAGAAAGGAAGAACCAACACTACTCCCAACTGCCACCCCCCCACCCCCTGAAAGAAAAAACAACAACACAAAAACAACGTCAAGCAACAACAACAAAAAACAACCTATAAAAGCCAAACAAACAAACAACAAACAAACAACAAAACAAGCCATAAAAAACAAAACAAATCAAGGAAAAAACTTACAAAGTAATATGGAAGAAAAGAAGCAGCAATGATGAGGAAGATGGGAGGAAGCTAATGGGGGGAAAAGGAGGTGGAGGACGATGAAGATAAGAATGAGGAGGCTTAGATCCTGGTCAGAGCAGACAGGATTCATGTTGTAATTTAACGAGCAGATAAGCGGACTGGTAGATAGAATAAAAATAGATGGTTTTGTGTGTGTGTGTGTGTGTGAGAGAGAGAGAGACACACACAAAGAGAGAGAGAGATAGATAGATAGATAGATAGAGAGAGAGAGAGAGAGAGAGAGAGAGAGAGAGAGAGAGAGAGAGAGAGAGAGAGAGAGAGAGAGAGAGAGAGAGAGAGAGACAGGGGGAGGGAGGCACAGAGAGAGAGAGAGAGAGAGAGAGAGAGAGAGAGAGAGAGAGAGAGAGAGAGAGAGAGAGAGAGAGAGAGAGAGAGAGAGAGAGAGAGAGAGAGAGAGACAGTAGAGAGAGAGAGGAGAGAGAGAGAGAGAGAGAGAGAGAGAGAGAGAGAGAGAGAGAGGGGGAGGGAGAGAGAAAGAGGAGAGAGAGAGAGAGAGAGAGAGAGAGAGAGAGAGAGAGAGAGAGAGAGAGAGAGAGAGAGAGACAGACAGAGAGACAGACAGACAGACAGACAGACAGAGAAAGTTGTGAAACATTGTATGTATTTACAAAGCTGATATATAGTCCCTGAAAGAAAGAAACGTTTCAACGCTTTGTTCCTAATAGTTTGTTTTTGAGATCAAGAACTACAACCACTTCCTGTGTACATCAACCCACGACTCACCACTAGCTTAATTCAATATTCAGGTCATCCCCTATATAAACTTCCCTCCACTGAATGCCATTGGGACGCCACTACACGTTCTAGCTGCATGAATGAATGGTGACAACTTGTTTGAAAGACCTCTACTTGTTGCACGCTATAAAACATTCAGTATGTCAGCTTTTGTCCATTTTTAAAAAAAATATTATTTTAAACAGTTATAGAATACAACAATCGAGAAGGGGAATGGTGTATTTATCAGTTTTTAATCTCGTTTCCTCCATTTCGAAGATCAACACTAATACACAGGGAGGTAGAATGGGAATTGGTGAATAAAGTCAGAACTAAAGCTACAGATTGCACGTTCATGTGAGAAAACAAACACTTTCCCCTGCCCCCAACCCCCCCCAAAAAACAAAAAAAAAAAAAAAAAAAAACCTAACAAACACCACAACAAAACAGAAAAATAGGCAACAAAACAAACAAAAATCAAAACGCACAAAAGACAACAAAACAAACAACAACAAAAACACAATACAACAAAACAGAAAACTCCCATAAAACTAGCACCCTTACGCTTTCTTCGCCTCTCTAAAGAAAAGATGTATGGCTCACCATGGACTTGTTGTACATACAAACATACAAACCCACTGTTCCCCAACCTTTCAGTGAAACTGTAAGACTATTAGATGGGAATAGAATTGTACTTGTTACACGTAAATACATATATTCTCATTAAGTTTCGTTTTATCCTTTTTGTTTTGAAATGCAGATCATACTCTATGATAGGCTAACATTAATGCGTAGATTCATTTGCGTTCAATATTTTGTAGGCCATCACTAGTCACCCTTCAATGCACTGTAACAGTGTAAGCTATCACTAGTCACCGTCGAATAGACTGTAGGGTATCACTAATCAGCGTTCAATAGACTAGGTTATTACTAGTCAGCATTCAATAGACTGTAGGCTATCACTAGTCAGCAGTCAATAGACTGCAGGCTATCACTAGTCACTGTTCAATAGACTGTAGGCTATCACTAATCAGCGTTCAATAGACTAGGTTATTACTAGTCAGCATTCAATAGACTGTAGGCTATCACTAGTCAGCGGTCAATAGACTGCAGGCTATCACTAGTCACTGTTCAATAGACTGTAGGCTATCACTAATCAGCGTTCAATAGACTAGGTTATTACTAGTCAGCGTTCAATAGACTGTAGGCTATCACTAGTCAGTGTTCAATAGACTGTAGGCTATCACTAGTCAGCGTTCAATAGACTGTAAGAAAGCTATCACTAGTCAGCGTTCAATAGACTGTAGGATATCACTAGTCACCGTTCAATAAGCTGTAGGCCATCGCCAATTAGCGTTCAATAGAGTAGGTTATTACTAGTCAGCGTTCAATAGACTGTAGGCTATCACTAGTCAGTGTTCAATAGACTGTAGGCTATCACTAGTCAGCGTTCAATAGACTGTAAGCTATCACTAGTCAGCGTTCAGTAGACTGTAGGCTATCACTAATCAGCGTTCTATAGACTGTAGGCTATCACTAATCAGCGTTCAATAGACTGTAAGCTGACATCAAAAGGTAGACTCATTTTCGTCCCATAGACTGTAGACTAGCATCAATGGGTAAACTAGTTTGCATTCCATAGACTGTAGTCTAACATCAATGGGTATACTAGTTATCATTCCATAGACCGTAGGTTAGCATCGATGGGTAGACTAGTTATCATTCCATAGACCGGTTAGCATCGATGGGTAGACTAGTTATCATTCCATAGACCATAGGTTAGCATCGATGGGTAGACTAGTTATCATTCCATAGACCGTAGGTTATCATCAATGGGTAGACTAGTTTAATTATCATTCCATAGACCGTAGGTTAGCATCGATGGTAGACTAGTCATCATTCCATAGATCGTAGGTTATCATCAATGGCTAGACTAGTTTAGTTATCATTCCATAGACCGTAGGTTAGCATCAATGGGTATACTAGTTATCATTCCATAGACCGTAGGTTAGCATCGATGGGTAGACTAGTTATCATTCCATAGACCGTAGGTTAGCATCAATAGGTAGACTAGTTACCATTCCATAGACCGTAGGTTAGCATCATGGGTAGACAGTTATCATTCAATAGACTGTAAACTAGCATCAATGGGTAGACTAGTTACCATTTATCGTAGGTTATTCAATATGTAGATTAGTTATCATTCAATAGACTGTAAGCTAGCATCAATGGGTAGACTAGTTACCATTCCATAGACCGTAGGTTAGCATCAATAGGTAGACTAGTTACCATTCAATAGGGTGTACAGCATCAATAGGTAGACAAGTTACCATTCCATAGACCGTAGGTTAGCATCAATAGGTAGACTAGTTACCATTCCATAGACCGTGGTTATCATCAATAGGTAGACTAGTTACCATTCCATAGACCGTAGGTTATTATCAATAGGTAGACTAGTTACCATTCCATAGACCGTAGGTTATCATCAATAGGTAGACTAGTTACTATTCCATAGACCTTAGGTTATCATCAAGTAGACTAGTTACTATTCCATAGACTAGTTATCATCAATAGGTAGACTAGTTACCATTCCATAGACCTTAGGTTAGTATCAATAGGTAGACTAGTTACCATTCCATAGACCGTAGGTTATTATCAATAGTAGACTAGTTCAATAGGTAGCTAGTATCAATAGGTAGACTAGTTACCATTCCATAGACCGTAGGTTATCATCAATAGGTAGACTAGTTACTATTCCATAGACCTTAGGTTATCATCAATAGGTAGACTAGTTACTATTCCATAGACCGTAGGTTATCATCAATAGGTAGACTAGTTACTATTCCATAGACCGTAGGTTATTATCAATAGGTAGACTAGTTACCATTCCATAGACCGTAGGCTAGTATCAATAGGTAGACTTGTTACGTGTTCCATAGACTGTGGGTAGGTAGACTAGTTACCATTCCATAGACCGTAGGTTATCATCAATAGGTAGACTAGTTACTATTCCATAGACCTTAGGTTATCATCAATAGGTAGACTAGTTACCATTCCATAGACCGTAGGCTAGTATCAATAGGTAGACTAGTTACCGTGTTCCATATCTTATTATCATCAATAGGTAGACTAGTTACCATTCCATAGACCGTAGTTAGTCATCAATAGGTAGACTAGTTACTATTCCATAGACCGTAGGCTAGTATCAATAGGTAGACTAGTTACCATTCCATAGACCGTAGGCTAGTATCAATAGGTAAGACTATTACCATTCCATAGACCGTAGGTTAGTATCAATAGGTAGACTAGTTACCATTCATAGACCGTAGGTTAGTATCAATAGGTAGACTAGTTACCATTCCATAGACCGTAGGCTAGTATCAATAGGTAGACTAGTTACCATTCCATAGACCGTAGGTTATCATCAATAGGTAGACTAGTTACTATTCCATAGACCGTAGGCTAGTATCAATAGGTAGACTAGTTACCATTCCATAGACCGTAGGTTATCATCAATAGGTAGACTAGTTACCATTCCATAGACCGTAGGTTATCATCAATAGGTAGACTAGTTACCATTCCATAGACCGTAGGTTAGTATCAATAGGTAGACTAGTTACCATTCCATAGACCGTAGGCTAGTATCAATAGGTAGACTAGTTACCATTCCATAGACCGTAGGTTAGTATCAATAGGTAGACTAGTTAATCCAGACGTAGGTTATTCAAAAGATACCATTCCAAAGACTAGGCATCAATAGGTAGACTAGTTACCACTAGCTAGGTTATCATCATAGACTAGATAGGTATCAATGGGTAGAGGCAAAAGATTGGCGCATGTAGACTTACGCCTCGGCTGTAGGCTAACATCAATGAGTAGACTAGTCAGCATCCAGCAGACTGTAGGCTAGCATCAATGAGTATAGTATGTGTTCAATAGACTTAAGGTTAGCATTAATTGGTAGACTAGTTTGTGTTCAATCGGCTGTAGGCTAACATCAATGACTACACTAGTTAGCGTCCAAGAGACTGTAGACTAGTTAGCTTTCAATAGACTGTAGGCTAGCGTGAATGAGAAGACTAGTTTGTGTTCAATAGTCTTAAGGGTAGCATCATTGGATAGATTCATGTCTGTTCAATAGACTATAGGCTAGCATAAATAGGTAGACTAGTTTGTGTTCAATAGACTTTAAGTTAGTGTCAGTGTTCAATAAACTGCAGGATAGCATCAATGGGTAGACTAGTTAGCGTTCAGCAGACTGCAAGGTAGAGTCAATGGTTAGAGTAGTTATGTTTTAATATACTGCTATGCTAAAATCACAGGGTAAAATAGTTCACATATAGAGTAAAAAAAAGAGACTATTATAATCATTGTGCATTCCTGTTAGACTTCTAGTCTTTCTCAGCCTCTCCAAAGTGATAGTCCACGGCTCACCACTGACATATGTGCACTCATTTACGTCACTGTATCCCTTATTTGTTTCAATTAATTGTCATATATAAAAATTCATAAAATAATTACCGTTTGTAATAATTATGTTTCGTGTGACAGGTGGTAATGTGTGGAGTCATGCACATGACTTCAGTTCAAGGGCTGAGAAGTAGACTGCGGAAGTTTACCTGAGATACTGTAATCAAGTTCCTGCCGTAGGGTCACTTTCTGGAGGGCCAGGAAAGGTTTGTATTTTAATGTTTACACAACCCTTTCTCTTGACTGTATTCATCTAATAGCCAGGAAAGGTTTGTATTTTAATTTTAATGTTCACACAACCCTTTCTCTTGACTGTATTCATCTCAGGAAAGGTTTGTATTGAATGTTCACACAACCTGCTTTTTGACTTGATTCATCTAGTAGCCAGGAAAGGTTTGTATTTCAATGTTTACACAACCCCTTCTCTTGATTGATTCGTTTAACAGTCAGAAATGTTTTGTATTTCAATGTTTACACAACCCTTTCTCTTGACTTAATTCATTTTAACAGTCAGGAAATGGTTTGTATTTTAATGTTTACACAACCCTTTCTCTTGACTTAAGTCATTTACTAATCAGGAAAGGTTTGTATTTTAATGTTTACACAAGCCTTTCTCTTGACTTGATTTATTTACTAATCAGGAAAGGTTTGTATTTCAATGTTTATACAAACCTTTCTCTTGACTTAATTCATTTACTAATCAGGTAAAGTTTATATTTTAATGTTTACACAACCCTTTCTCTTGACTTAATTCATTTAATAGCAAGGAAAGGTTTGTATTTTAATGTTTACACAACACTTTCTCTTGACTTGATTCATCTCATAGCCAGGAAAGGTTTGTATTTTAATGTTTTACACAACCCTTTCTCTTGACTTAATTCATTTAATAACAAGGAAAGGTTTGTATTTTAATGTTTACACAACCTTTCTTTTGACAATTCATTTAATAGCAAAAGGTTTGTATTTTAATGTTTACACAACCCTTTCTCTTGACTTAATTGATTTAATAGCAAGGAAGGGTTTGTATTTTAATGTTTACACAACCCTTTCTCTTGACTTAATTCAGTTAATAGCAAGGAAAGGTTTGTATTTGAATGTTTACACAACACTTTCTATTGACTTTATTCATTTAATAGCCAGGAAAGGTTTTGTATTTTAATGTTTACACAACACTTTCTATTGACTTTATTCATTTAATAGCCAGGAAAGGTATATATTTGTATGTATAATTCTGAGTTGGTTTTTCTTTTTGTTCCACAAAGGCTCTGTTGATACATCACTAAAAGTAACCATATTTTGCGTGCAGGCTTTTAAATCATCCCGAATTGTCTTTATTTTTGAGAATTTGTTCTGGCAAAAGTGACGTTGGATTAATGTAAAATTTATTGCTTCCCAGTATTTGTAGGCATCATTTCAAACTCAGCTAGTCCGCCATTTTGAAATTGATTAATTAAAAAAGTTGGAATAGTAGGCCGATCGTTCACGCCTACCCTCGTAATCTCAGTATCGAATACTAATCCGATCTAATAATCGTACTTTGCATCACCTAAGAGGAGGGGGGGGTAACATGTTCGATCTTAATTACAACAACTAATGTAATATGTTAATGATTATTTCCAAACCATCTATTAAAAGCAAATTAATTTCACTTTAAGTGGATGACGTATTTTTGGAATTTTCTTTTTTCTTTTGTGTTTCCGTTACATTGTTTCATGTTTTACTGGGGGGAGACTCGGTAGCTCAGGAGCAAGGTGTCGGCCTCTCAACGAAAAGGTAGTGAGTTCGAGCCCCACCCAAAAGGCTAAGGGAGTTAACTAACCCTGACAGAAAACAACATGCTGCCTTGCATGACGGTCTTGGTTGATCAAGAGAATTTAAAACACAAACAGGAACTAATGCTTTTAGGGAGTTTTAAACGCTAGAGTAGGCAACAATGTAGAAACGTCAGGATGAGTAATAGGTAAAGAAGGAGATAACACCTCCAAATGGAGAGAGACTAATAGATGAAAATAGCCAACACCTTTTTTCCTCATAAAGATATCCACATGTATACAAGAGTAAATGAAGACAGGGTGAAAAGTCAATGATAGACTACCTAACAGTTAGCAGCTCCTTTTTACAGTACATTGGATGCAAGAGTAAACAGAAGAGCAGAAATATTTAGTGATCATCACTTAGTGATTGCCAAAAAAAATGAGATTACTGACTGAAGAAAACAAACAGAAAAGGAAAGAGAAGAAAGCTACTAAATAAACCAGTAGTAAAAGAGGTATACCAATCAAGGATAAAACGATTTATCAGTGAAAGACAGATGGATCTGAATGATAGCACAATAGAAGAAAAGTGTCAGATGTATAAAGAAGCACCGTTTATCACATTTATGGATTCAGTCACAAAGGTATCCTCAAAAAGGAAGAAAATGAATGTAGGTATGTGAAAGCTCAAACCAGTAAATGTAGCAATGCTTTGAATTGCTGGGATGATTTAGTTCTGTTTGAAAATCAGAAAAGTGACCTTCAGTCGAATATCAACATTATGAACAATGAACTAAATAAAAGAGGAATGAGAGTAAATGCAAAGAAAACCCAAACAATGCTAGTAACTAGGAAAACTAAAACACAAAATCTTAAATTGGGCAGGAGAATTTAGAACAAGTTCAAAGCTACAATTACCTAGGAGTATGATTAACTCTGAGGGAAACTAAGAGAAGAAATCAGCCAGAGAATCAAAAAGGCAAGTGCAATATATAACCATCTAGGAAAGGCATTTGTAGGTAAGCAAGAATTATCAACAAAAACCAATATGGCAGTATACAATACATTTTATTGTCCTACTCCTCCTCTATGGCAGCAAAACCTGACTTTAGACAACAGACAATGCAGTAGAGTATAGGCAGCTGAAATGAAATATCTAAGGAGAGTAGTAAGAAAAAACTAAAAGAGACAAAATCAGAAACACAACAATAAGAGATCAAACCAAAGCAGATGGCATACAAACTAAGATAGAAATAAATCAATTGAGATGGTTTGGGCATGTAAACAGAATGAATGACAATAGAATAGCTAAATCAGTATACAGTAAAAGACCAAAAGGCAGACTTCAGAGAAAGTGGGAAGAAGATATAAAAGAGGCATTGAAGCATATAAACTTAACTTTTTGGAAAGAAACAGAAAATGCCGGATCAGGGCATCCTGGAGAAAGATCATCTGGCATCTGAACCCATACACCGAAAGGTAGAATGGAATATGATAAAGAAAGAAAGAAAGTATTTCAATAACAACAAAAAACACGTCACATATTCAAGGGTTTACAGTAAATGTTTACAGTGAGTTTGAAAGAGTTTACTGTCTGTTTCGTCACATCTCGACGGTATCAATGAAACCGTATAAGAACAATAACACACAACTAATTGCTTTGTTGCAACGATTCGTTTCATGTTAGCAAGTTGATTACTTACAGCTATAGAATGAAAGCAGATAGTCTGCATCTGATGAAAACGATATTGAAGACGAGAATTATCATTCTGGTGCCTGTTAAAGCTAGACGCCTTATGATCATTTAATTTTTTGCAAATTTTATGAAGAAATTGTTCTCGTTATAAGTTTGTTAAAAAAATATGCATATTGTATTGCGACATGAGCTTTAAGACATACACAAAATTTGAACTTGACGTAATGTAAAACGACACATTATCTGTTACCATTTCTGATTTGGAACATTTTATTTGTACGTGTTATATTTGCTATACCGTGTGAATGGATGTGATCAACCTGTTTAAGATTGTACAATGTAGACCTGTCCTCTACTATAGGAGGTTTCTACACCTTATAAAGAAAAGAAAGAAGAAGAAGAAGAAGAAGAAGAAGAAGAAGAAGAAGAAGAAGAAGAAGAAGAAGAAGAAGAAGAAGAAGAAGAAGAAGAAGAAGAAGAAGAAGAAGAAGAAGAAGAAAAAAGAAAAAAGAAGAAGAAGAAGAAGAAGAAGAAGAAGAAGAAGAAGAAGAAGAAGAAGAAGAAGAAGAAGAAGAAGAAGAAGAAGAAGAAGAAGAAGAAGAAGAAGAAGAACAACAACAACAACAACAAGAAGAAGAAGAAGAAGAAGAAAAAGAAAAAGAAGAAGAAGAAGAAGAAGAAGAAGAAGAAGAAGAAGAAGAAGAAGAAGAAGAAGAAGAGAAGAAGAAGAAGAACAACAACAACAACAACAACAACAAGAAGAAGAACAACAACAAGAAGAAAAAAACGTGGCTCATATGAAATGAAATTGACTATTATTAGTATATTGCCGTTCTAACACTACAAGCTACAGTATCGTGTGTGCACAATTCCACACCTAGCCACCTGTTGCCATACAATACGAAAACAAGACATTGTGATTGGTAACGTCATTCAATGATTATGTGTGACTCATATGAAACGTACTGTACTCCATTTCAAAACTCGTGTGCCCACATAATATTTGCTTGTATGATTGAAACGATTAAAAGAATTTGAAAGAAATTTGGCACAGTGGTTCAGATTGCATTAAAGCCTACACAATATTGTTTTATCCCACGGTTAAATCAACTGGTTCCAGAATGTGCTTATTAGCAATATATAAAAAAAAATAACAGCACGGATGCTCAGTCCAACTATTTAAAGGTTTTAGAGTAACTATTGAACGCGACATGTTTCAATTCGTTATACCATAATAATGTCAGCACATCAAATTCATGCCTTGCACGTGATTGACTCATAAGAATGAGCAAAACCTGACGCAAAAATTAAACAAAAAAATCCAAAAACAAAACAAAAACAAACAAAAAAACACGACAATTTAAGCGACGGTATAAAATTTTAATGTGATTTAGATTAATTTCCTACCAAATTCTCAGTGACGGTGCTTCAATTTGTGATCGTAAGATTGCAATCGACTGGAATAATGGATTTAGAATGTAGAATTATAACCGTCCAGAATAGTGCGTTAAAAGTGTACACATAGTTTGACAAGGAAGCCAAACGGGGAAGGCTATTTCATAAATATTCATGACCCCAATGAGAACACACGAGGCGTGCATTCATTATAAATAGACAGAAGAGTTTTAGGAAGATGGCTGAATGTCCAAAGTGTTACGGCAAAGCTGAGCAAGGAAGACAGAAAGGAGAAGGTAGACGATTTTGATAAAGATTTGTTACAGAAATAAAAATAAGGAAGATGTATTTTAAGAGCAAATTTGATTACTCTACGGAAACTAAGATTGAGACTTGAGGTAAAACCTGATATTTCCGTGTCTAAATCTGCTTTGTGGAGGATTGTTGCTTTACGGAAACTTAAATTGAGACTTGAGGTGAAACATGAGATTTCTGTGTCTTAATCTACTTTGTGGAGGATTGTTACTCTATGGAAACTGAGATTGAGACTTGAGGTGAAACATGAGATTTCCTGTGTCTAAATCTACTTTGTGGAGGATTGTTACTCTATGGAAACTGAGATTGAGACTTGAGGTAAAAATGAGATTTCCTGTGTTTAAATCTACTTTTGGAGAATTGTTAGAGGTGCTGTGTTTACTTTCAGGATATCAGTAGACGAAATCGTCTTTGTGAAAGATCTCACATGGTGGCAGCAAAGAGTAGGTATCTTCGACAAATTAAGCACACGAGGGTCGAAGGTTACGAAATCGTCTACCTGTTGAGTTGTGGGTAAATGCTCACCACACGTATGGAAATGAGTGGCAGTCTATAAATGGAATACAAAAGAGGCAGATTCCGTCAAGTAAAGGGGAGAATAATTTTGGTACACGCTCGAAGTAGAAGTCAAGGACTAGTTGCCAATGCAGAGTTTGTTTTTCAGTCACATTTCACTGACAAAAGAGACTACCACACAGAGATAAGCTGACAATATTCAAGCAACGGTTAGAACACAATCTTCTCTCCTCACTGGACAGACCATCGTGTTTAGTGATGGACAGCACATCGTATCACATTTTCGTTTGCCAAGAAGATAGAATTCCTACAGGTGGCTTGACTAGAGGTTGGTGACAACGGTGAGTGCTTGCCTTGGCTAACAAATGGCGTGGTGTATGCTTACCTAGGCTAACACATGGCATGGTGTGTGCTTGCCTTGGCTAACAAATGGCATGGTGTGTGCTTGCCTTGGATAACAAATGGAATGGTGTATGCTTGCCTTGGCTAAAAAATGGCATGGTGTGTGCTTGCCTTGGCTAACAAATGGCATGGTGTGTGCTTGCCTTGGCTAACAAAAATGGCATGGTGTGTGCTTGCC
>JAXRKP010000140.1:340000-342500 GCA_037039925.1 Doris montereyensis
CCCAAGCTATGGTGCACAATCCAAGCTAATGGTAAGATAATCAAAACTAATGGTGCCCAATTCAGACTCATAGCACACGAACCAAACTAATGGTACACAACACAATGGTGCAGGATGCAAACAAATGGTACACAATTCACACCAGTGGTAAACAATCAAAACAAATGGTACACAATTCACACCAGTGGTAAACAATCAAAACAAATGGTAACAATCACACCAGTGGTAAACAATCAAACAAATGGTACACACAAAAATTAGTGAACAATAAAAATAATGGTACACAACACAATGGTGCAGGATGCAACAAATGGTATATAATTCACACTAGTGGTGAACAATCAAAACTAATGGTACACAATACAAATCAATGGTAAACAATTTATATATAAGGATATTCAATGTTAACTAATAAAATTGTTCACAACACAAACTAATGGTACAATGCAAACCAATGGTGCACAATGTAACTATTTATACAGGATTAATAAGTAGTATGCACATTTCTTATCGCACACTGATCCCTACAAAGGTAAGGCTCTAGGTGCATTACATATAATAAGAAATATATATGGTTATATATTATAGTATTATGATACACAATATGAATTTCATACATCAAGCTACATGAATGCATCATAAGTCTGTGTACAGGTTATGACAAGAAGATCAACAATGCAAACAGGAAGATAAATGACTTCTATACACGCAGATGAGGAAGACAGTCATAGTAGAATTATGTTACTTTTCATTTTAAAAAGTAAGTTTTTATGGGCTAGTTAAAAAAGATATGTCTTGATGGGTTTTTTCTCTCTAAAAGTTGACAGTGACTTTGACTTCTAACACTGTGGAGGCATTCCACACAAATGGGTCATAATATACTAAATATCGTGTACCAGCACTAGTTTTTTACTTTTGGAAGTAATAGAGTAGAAGTATCGACAGACGATCTTAATGTCCAACCAGGTTTGTAGACATTTAAAAGACTTTGAAGATGAATATGTGCAGTTCCATTTGTAAACTAAAGCTGCAGCTCAAACAATGTTTTCAACTGTCAACCAGTAAATGGGCGTCAGTGGGAAGGGATACATTTTCAAAATTTCTGTTTTTTAAAGATAACAAATGGTACATTGGTGCATTGTTTTGAATGACTTGAAATCTTTGATTTTTTCTTGTTGGAGGCCAAACAACAGGGAATTACAATAGTCAAGTTTGGAGAACATAAGAGTTGTAACGAGTAGTTTTGTAAATAGCTGGCACAATACCTGACTTGAGGGAATCATTCACAATGAAAGTCCTGTGGTACTATTTCGTCAATACATGTTTTACGTACGTCTGTAGGGAAAGGATTTATATCAAGAAAATTTGATTCACACTAATGGTGCACAATACAAACTAATGGCATAATTCAAATTAATGGTGCCTGATCCAAACCAATGGTGAACTATACAAAGAAAGGTGCATAATTCAAATCAATGATGCACAATGAAAAGAAAGGTCCATAATCCAAACTAATGATGCACAATACAAAGAAATGTTCATAATCCAAACCAATGATTTACAATACAAAGAAAGGTTCATAATTCAAATCAATGATGCACAATACAAAGAAAGGTCCATAATCCAAACCAATGATTCACAATACAAAGAAAGGTAAACATTATCGTAATCAATTATGCACAATACAAAGAAAGGTCCATAATTCAAACCAATGATGCACAATACAAAGAAAGGTTCATAATTCAAATCAATGCTGCACAATACAAAGAAAGGTCCATAATTCAAAACAATGATGCACAATACAAAGAAAGGTCCATAGTCCAAACTAATGATGCACAATACAAAGAAAGGTCAATAATCCAAACCATGATGTACAATACAAAGAAAGGTCCATAATCCAAACCATTGATGTACAATACAAAGAAAGGTCAATAATCCAAACTAATGATGTACAATACAAATAAAGGCCCATAATCCAAACTAATGATGTACAATACAAAGAAAGGTCCATAATTCAAATCAATGATGCACAATACAAAGAAAGGTCCATAATCCAAACTAATAATGTACAATACAAAGAAAGGCCCATAATCCAAACCAATGATGCACAATACAAAGAAAGGTCCATAATCCAAACTAAAGATGCATCATTCAAATTAACGGTACACAATCCAAACTAATGGTACACAGTCTTAAATAGGGTACACAATCCAAACTAATGATGCATCATTCAAATTAACGGTACACAATCCAAACTAATGATGCATCATCCAAATTAACGGTACACAATCCAAACTAATGATGCATCATCCAAATTAACGGTACACAATCCAAATTAATGATGCATCATCCAAATTAACGGGACAAATTAATGATGCATCATCCAAATTAGGGGTACACAATCCAAACCAATGATGCATCACACAATCCAAACTAATGATGCATCATCCAAATTAACGGTACACAATTCCAAATTAATGATGCATCATCCAAATTAACG
>JAXRKP010000140.1:347500-362500 GCA_037039925.1 Doris montereyensis
CACAAGTGCTACACAACTGTACATCATTTATCCCAACACAAGTGCAAGACTGTACATCATTTATCCCAACACAAGTGCAGGCTCTAAGACTGTACATCATTTATCCCAACACAAGTGCAGGCTCTACAGACTGTACATCATTTATCCCAACACAAGTGCAGGCTACACAACTGTACATCATTTATCCCCACACAAGTACAGGACTGTACATCATTTATCCCAACACAAGTGCAAGCTACTAAGACTGTACATCATTTATCCCAACACAAGTGCAGGCTACACAACTGTACATCATTTATCCCCACACAAGTACAGGCTACACAACTACAGTGCAGGCTACACAACTGTACATCATTTATCCCCACACAAGTGCAGGCTCTAAGACTGTACATCATTTATCCCCACACAAGTGCAGGCTCTAAGACTGTACATCATTTATCCCCACACAAGTACAGGCTCTAAGACTGTACATCATTTATCCCCACACAAGTGCAGGCTACAAGACTGTACATCATTTATCCCCACACAAGTGCAGGCTCAGACTGTACATCATTTATCCCCACACAAGTGCAGGCTCTAAGACTGTACATCATTTATCCCCACACAGGCTACACAACTGTACATCATTTATCCCCACACAAGTGCTCTAAGACTGTACATCATTTATTATAAGACTGTACATCATTTATCCCCACACAAGTGCAGGCTCTAAGACTGTACATCATTTATCCCCACACAAGTGCAGGCTACACAACTGTACATCATTTATCGCCACACAAGTACAGGCTCTAAGACTGTACATCATTTATCCCCACACAAGTACAGGCTCTACATGACTGTACATCATTTATCGCCACCAAAACAACTGCATCATTTTATTTAAAGTCCTGCAGGCTCTAAGACTGTAACATTTATCCACAAGTGCAGGCTCTAAGACTGTACATCATTTATCCCCACACAAGTACAGGCTCTAAGACCTGCTTACATCATTTATCGCCACACAAGTACAGGCTCTAAAGTACATCATTTATCCCCACACAAGTACAGGCTACACAACTGTACATCATTTATTACAGGCTACACAACTGTACATCATTTATCCCCACACAAGTACAGGCTACACAACTGTACATCATTTATCCCCACACAAGTGCATTTGATGTACATCATTTATCCCAAAAAGTGATGCCTGTACATCATTTATACCCAAAACAAGAAGTCCTTCTCAAGAGTAAAGTACACAGACCTGTTAGGCGTTTTCCTGACAAGAACAGTACAACATTTATGAGGGAAATTACCTTTTCCCAAGAGTACAAAAAATTAAAAAAACCCCAAAAAAACTTATCTGCACCAGCCGTTGGGTTTGAACAAGTGTTGTCGAGATTATCAGCGCACAACGCTACGGTTCAGCTACAATGCTTTCAAAAAGAAGAAGAAAGTGTACAATATAGAATTGAGAGTGTGGCCTTAGAGGAGTCAATTGATATATGTATTGGTCCGTTTGTCATAATCATATGGGATAATCTCACAATGCATGAATTATGAGGTACTCTCTGAATCAACGGGAGCTAATGGAATTGCCCACCAAGTACCCAGTACCATAAAAGAAAACCAGCCCAATGTGACATTTGTAGCTACACTTCCTTTCCCCAGACACCATTCCCACTCGACCAAACGTTGCACCCTAACAAACAAACAAAATAGTTATGGTCAACAAGATCTTTCCTATTTATTTTTTTTGGAAATTTCCCAAAATTTATGTGAGATTCACCACTCAAAAGTAATTAATTATTCTCCTTATCTCAATATAAATCCGATAACTAGCAGTTATTTGTGACTTCTACGATTGTTTTCACGTTATTTAAATGAGTTACAGCTTACCATAAGTCTTTTGTGACTTGTATTATTGTTCTCCCATTACTTAAAACAGCCACAGTTTATTCAAAGCCTTCGTGACTTTTACTATTGTTCTCCAATTACCTAAAACAGCTACAGTTTATCCAAAGCCTTTGTGACTTTTATTATTGTTCTCCAATTACCTCAAACAGCTACGATTTATGAAAGCCTTTGTGACGTTTACTATTATTGTTTTCCAATGACCTCAAACAGCTGCAGTTTATCCAAAGCCTTTGTGACTTTTACTAAAAATGCTTCGGTGTATCGAAGCTTTCATGTCTTTTGCTGTTGTTCTCCTCTTTTCTAAAAGTACCACACTGTATGAGGGATTTAAGTTTTACTATTGGATCTAAAAATGCTACAGTGTATCCAAGCTTTCATGGCTTTTAGTATTGTACTCCACTGATCTAAAAATGACAGTGTATCCAAGCTTTCATGGCTTTAAGTATTGTACTCCACTGATCTAAAAATGCTACAGTGTATCCAAGTTTTCATGGCTTTTAGTATTGTACTCCACTGATCTAAAAATGCTACATGTATCCAAGCTTTCATGGCTTTAACTATTGTACTCCACTGATCTAAAAATGCTACAGTGTATCCAAGCTTTCATGGCTTTTAGTATTGTACTCCACTGATCTAAAAATGCTACAGTGTATCCAAGCTTTCATAGCTTTAACTATTGTACTCCACTGATCTAAAAATGCTACAGTGTATCCAAGCTTTCATGGCTTTTAGTATTGTTCTCCTTCTTTTCTAAAAGTACTACAGTGTATCGAAACTTTCATGACTTTAACTATTGTTCTTTTGCTTATCTAAATGTACTACAGTATACCTTTACTTTTAATGACTTTAACTATCATTGCCCCCTTACCTTAAAATGTTACAGTATAACCGAACTTTTTATGACTTTTAATATAGTTCTCCCTTATCTAAAATTGCTACAGTATATCCAAACTTTTTATGACGTTTACTATACCCTTATTTAAAATTGCTACAGTATATCCAAATTTTTTGCAACTTATTATTAACATTCTCCCCTTATCTAAAGGTACCACAGTGTATTCAAGCTTCCGTTGACTTTTACTATCATTCTCCCCCTATTTTAAAGTGCTACAGTGTATATCCAAGCTATTATTGATTTTTCTATTTGTTCTTTGTATTACAGCACATGGTTATATTGAACAGTCAGCCTGTCTGTGTGCCGTTAAACAAAACGTTTCTACCGGAAGTCCTGAAAGCCAATGGATATCGCACACGTCGTTGGAAAGTGAGTGTCTGCCGCATTATCATCAACATCATAATCAGTATCGTCGTTATTATCCTTATCACCATTCGTCGTCGTCGTTGTTGTCGTTGTCATTGTCGCCATCATCCTCATGATCCTCATGATCCTCGTCATCCTCATCATCATCATTATCATCATCATCATCATCATCATCATCGCCATCATCATCATCAGCATCATTCTCGTCATCATAATAAATACAAAAACTTGCTTTAGGGATTTGTTCTTGCCATGTGGTTCCCTCACAACTCTCGATATTTTGTGTCTTTAGACACCAATTAGTTTTTTGTAGATTCTTTTTCTTTCAATGCCATATTTCAGATGCATGCAGAAATGGCCTTCTGCTGCTTGGTGCCCGAGACCATGTTTCAGATCCATACAAGAACAGGCCTTCTGCTGCTTAGTGTCTGAGTCCATGTTTCACATCCATACAGGAATAGGCTTACTGCTGCTTCGTGTCTGAGTCCATGTTTCACATCCATACAGAAATAATCCTTCTAATGCTTAGTACCTGAGACCATGTTGCACATCCATACAGGAATAATCCTACTTTTGCTTAGTGTCTGAGACCATGTTTCAAATTCATACAGGAATAGGCCTGCTGCTCCTTTGTGCCTAGATCATTTTTCACATCCATACAGGAATAGACCTTCTGCTGCTTTGCGCCTAGACCATTTTTCATATCCACACAGGCATAATCCTTCTGTTGCTTGGTGTCTGCGACCATGTTTCACATCCATACAGGAATGATTCTTCTGCTTCTTAGTACCTAAGACCATGTTTCACATCTATAGAGGAATAATTCTTCTGTTGCTTAGTGTCTGAGTCCATGTTTCACATCCTTACAGGAATATACCTTCTGCGTCTAAGCGTCTGAGACCATATTTCAAATCCTTACAGGAACATGCCTTCTGCGTCTTAGCGTCTGAGACCATGTTTCACATCCTTACAGCAATAGGCCTTCTGCTTCTTAGTGTATAAGACCATGTTTTATATCCTTACAGGAATATGCCTTCTACTTCTTAGCGTCTGAGACCATGTTTCACATCCTTACAGGAATAGGCCTTCTGCTTCTTAGTGTCTGAGACCATGTTTCATATCCTTACAGGAATAGGCCTTCTGCTTCTTAGTGTCTGAGACCATGTTTCATATCCTTACAGGAATATGCCTTCTGCTTCTTAGCGTCTGAGACCATGTTTCACATCCTTACAGGAATTAGCCTTCTGCTTCTTAGTGTCTGAGACCATGTTTCATATCCTTACAGGAATTGGCCTTCTGCTTCTTAGCGTCTGAGACCATGTTTCATATCCTTACAGGAATTGGCCTTCTGCTTCTTAGTGTTTGAGACCATGTTTCATATCCTTACAGGAATTGGCCTTCTGCTTCTTTGGGTCTGAGACTATGTTTCATATCCTTACAGGAATTGGCCTTCTGCTTCTTTGGGTCTGAGACTATGTTTCATATCCTTACAGGAATTGGCCTTCTTCTTCTTTGGGTCTGAGTCCATGTTTTACATGCTTACAGGAATAGGCCTTCTACGGTATAGCATCTGAGTTCGTGTTCCCGTCCATACAGGAATAGGCCTTCTGTTGCTTAGTGCCTGAGACCATTTTTCACATCCATACAGGAATATTCCTTTTGTTGCTTAGTGCCTGAGTCCATGTTTCACATCCATACAGGAATAATCCTTCTACTGTTTAGTACCTGAGTCCATCTTTCAGATCCATACAGAAATAATCCCTCTGGTGCTTAATGCATGAGTCCATGTTTCACATCCATAAACGAATAGATCTCCTTCTGCTGCTTCAAAATATGTTTAATGTAATTTCTGTATTGAATGCTTTACGGACAAGCAGATATTCGAGGTATGTTGTAAATAAATGTGGCTTCAAATACATGAGTTGTGTTCATTTTGGAAATACAGTTAACACACGCTTCCGCTACATCGACTCTGGTACTTGTTTGTTTTAAGTAAACCTTGTCCACCATGACGATGATCTCAAAGTTAACTCTGGTGTCAAATGGGTGCCGGCATTAAAGAGAGCGAATAAAACATGTGACAGATTAACGTGCTCGTCTAGGACTTGACGTGCTACGACTCATTTCGTTTTCCATACCATAGAAACTGGAATGAGATCCAGCCCCATGGACTGTACCGGTCTTAAAATGTAAAAAAATAAATAAAATAAACTACTTGTCTTCGCTGCCAATATCATTGCATTGCATAATTTGTCTTTGGCATTTCCAGGTGGCATTTAGGATTTTGCGATGTGAAATGCACGCCATTGCACAGAGGATTCGACTCGTTTTTGGCTATCTGGGAGCCTCTGAAGACTATTATAGCAAACAAAACGGTTGGTTTGATTTCGTTGCTTTGTTCAACTTTGCTTTCATTGGTTGCTTTCATTGGTTGCTTTCATTGGTTGCTTTCATTGGTTGCTTTCATTGCTTGCTTTCATTGGTTGCTTTTATTAGTTGTTTTCATTGCTTGATTTCATTGCTTGCTTTCATTGGTTGCTTTGATAAGTTACGTTCATGTGCTTGCTTTCATTGGTTGCTTTCATGTAGTGGCTTTCATTGTTTACTTTCATTGGTTACTTTCATGTGGTTGCTTTCATTGTTTACTGTCATTGCTTACTTTCATTGGTTACGTTCATGTGCTTGCTTTCATTGTTTACTGTCATTGCTTACTTTCATTGGTTACGTTCATGTGCTTGCTTTCATTGTTTACTGTCATTGCTTACTTAAATTGTTTAAATTGTTTACGTTCATGTGGTTGCTTTCATTGTTTACTGTCATTGCTTACTTTCATTGGTTACTTTCATGTGCTTGCTTTCATTGTTTACTGTCATTGCTTACTTTCATTGTTTACGTTCATGTGCTTGCTTTCATTGTTTACTGCCATTGCTTACTTTGATTGGTTACGTTCATGTGCTTGCTTTCATTGTTTACTGTCATTGCTTGCTTTCATTGGTGCTTTCATTGTTTACTGTCATTGCTTGCTTTCATTGGTTACGTTTATGTGCTTGCTTTCATTGTTTACTGTCATTGCTTGCTTTCATTGTTTACGTTCATGTGCTTGGTTTCATTGTTTACTGTCATTGCTTGCTTTCATTGGTTACGTTCATGTGCTTGCTTTCATTGTTTACTGTCATTGCTTGCTTTCATTGGTTACGTTCATGTGCTTGCTTTCATTGGTTACGTTCATGTGCTTGCTTTCATTGGTTACGTTCATTGCTTGCTTTCATTGTTTACGTTCATGTGCTTGCTTTCATTGTTTACTGTCATTGCTTGCTTTCATTGGTTACGTTCATGTGCTTGCTTTCATTGTTTACTGTCATTGCTTGCTTTCATTGTTTACTGTCATTGCTTGCTTTCATTGTTTACTGTCATTGCTTGCTTTCATTGGTTGCTTTCATTGCTTGCTTTCATTGTTTACTGTCATTGCTTGCTTTCATTGTTTACTGTCATTGCTTTCATCGGTTGCTTTCATTGTTTACTGTCATTGTTTGCTTTCATTGTTTACTGTCATTGCTTGCTTTCATTGTTTACTGTCATTGCTTGCTTTCATTGTTTACTGTCATTGCTTGCTTTCATTGTTTACTGTCATTGCTTGCTTTCATTGTTTACTGTCATTGCTTGCTTTCATTGTTTACTGTCATTGCTTGCTTTCATTGTTTACTGTCATTGCTTGCTTTCATTGTTTACTGTCATTGCTTGCTTTCATTGTTTACTGTCATTGCTTGCTTTCATTGTTTACTGTCATTGCTTGCTTTCATTTTCATTGTTTACTGCTTTCATTGTTTGCTTTCATTGTTTACTGTCATTGCTTGCTTTCATTGTTTACTGTCATTGCTTGCTTTCATTGTTTACTGTCATTGCTTGCTTTCATTGTTTACTGTCATTGCTTGCTTTCATTGTTTGCTTTCATTGTTTACTGTCATTGCTTGCTTTCATTGTTTACTTTCATTGTTTACTGTCATTGCTTGCTTTCATTGTTTACTGTCATTGCTTTCTTTCATTGTTTACTGTCATTGCTTGCTTTCATTGCTTGCTTTCATTGTTTACTGTCATTGCTTGCTTTCATTGTTTTTCAGTGCTTGCTTTCATTGCTTGCTTTCATTGTTTACTGTCATTGCTTGCTTTCATTGGTTGCTTTCATTGTTTACTGTCATTGCTTGCTTTCATTGGTTGCTTTCATTGTTTACTGTCATTGCTTGCTTTCATTGGTTGCTTTCATTGTTTACTGTCATTGCTTGCTTTCATTGGTTGCTTTCATTGTTTACTGTCATTGCTTGCTTTCATTGGTTGCTTTCATTGTTTACTGTCATTGCTTGCTTTCATTGGTTGCTTTCATTGTTTACTGTCATTGTTTGCTTTCATTGGTTGCTTTCATTGTTTACTGTCATTGCTTGCTTTCATTGGTTGCTTTCATTGTTTACTGTCATTGCTTGCTTTCATTGGTTGCTTTCATTGTTTACTGTCATTGCTTGCTTTCATTGGTTGCTTTCATTGCTTTCATTGTTTACTGTCATTGCTTGCTTTCATTGGTTGCTTTCATTGTTTACTGTCATTGCTTGCTTTCATTGGTTGCTTTCATTGTTTACTGTCATTGCTTGCTTTCATTGGTTGCTTTCATTGTTTACTGTCATTGTTTTCATTGGTTGCTTTCATTGTTTACTGTCATTGCTTGCTTTCATTGGTTGCTTTCATTGTTTACTGTCATTGCTTGCTTTCATTGTTTACGTTTATTGTTTACTTTCTTGCTTTCATTGTTTACTGTCATTGCTTGCTTTCATTGTTTGGCTTGCTTTCATTGTTTACTGTCATTGCTTACTTTCATTGTTTACGTTTATGTGCTTGCTTTCATTGTTTACTGTCATTGCTTGCTTTCATTGTTTACTGTCATTGCTTACTTTCATTGTTTACGTTTATGTGCTTGCTTTCATTGTTTACTGTCATTGCTTACTTTCATTGGTTACGTTTATGTGCTTGCTTTCATTGTTTACTGTCATTGCTTACTTTCATTGGTTACGTTTATGTGCTTGCTTTCATTGTTTACTGTCATTGCTTGCTTTCATTGGTTTTATTGCTTGCTTTCATTGTTTACTGTCATTGCTTGCTTTCATTGTTTACTGTCATTGCTTACTTTCATTGGTTACGTTCATGTGCTTGCTTTCATTGTTTACTGTCATTGCTTACTTTCATTGTTTACGTTTATGTGGTTGCTTTCATTGTTTACTGTCATTGCTTGCTTTCATTGTTTACGTTTATGTGCTTCTTTCATTGTTTACTGTCATTGCTTGCTTTCATTGTTTACTGTCATTGCTTACTTTCATTGTTTACGTTTATGGCTTGCTTTCATTGTTTACTGTCATTGCTTACTTTCATTGGTTGTTCTTTCATTGTTTACTGTCATTGCTTACTTTCATTGTTTACGTTTATTGGTTGCTTTCATTGTTTACTGTCATTGCTTGCTTTCATTGGTTGCTTTCATTGTTTACTGTCATTGTTTGCTTTCATTGGTTGCTTTCATTGTTTACTGTCATTGCTTGCTTTCATTGGTTGCTTTGCTTTCATTGTTTACTTGCTTTCATTGCTTGCTTTCATTGTTTTGTCATTGCTTGCTTTCATTGTTTACGTTTATGTGCTTGCTTTCATTGTTTACTGTCATTGCTTGCTTTCATTGCTTTACGTTTATGTGCTTGCTTTCATTGTTTACTGTCATTGCTTGCTTTCATTGGTTACGTTCATGTGCTTACTTTCATTGTTTACTGTCATTGCTTACTTTCATTGTTTACGTTTATGTGCTTGCTTTCATTGTTTACTGTCATTGCTTGCTTTCATTGGTTACGTTCATGTGCTTGCTTTCATTGTTTACTGTCATTGCTTGCTTTCATTGGTTGCTTTCATTGTTTACTGTCATTGCTTACTTTCATTGGTTACGTTTATGTGCTTGCTTTCATTGTTTACTGTCATTGCTTGCTTTCATTGGTTGCTTTCATTGTTTACTGTCATTGCTTGCTTTCATTGGTTACTTTTATTGTTTATGTGCTTGCTTTCATTGTTTGCTTTCATTGTTTACTTTCATTGGTTGCTTTCATTGCTTACTTTCATTGTTTACTGTCATTGCTTACTTTCATTGGTTACGTTTATGTGCTTGCTTTCATTGTTTACTGTCATTGCTTACTTTCATTGGTTACGTTTATGTGCTTGCTTTCATTGTTTACTGTCATTGCTTACTTTCATTGGTTACGTTTATGTGCTTGCTTTCATTGTTTACTGTCATTGCTTACTTTCATTGGTTACGTTTATGTGCTTGCTTTCATTGTTTTGTCATTGTTTATTGGTTACGTTTATGTGGTTGCTTTCATTGTTTTGTCATTGTTTGCTTTCATTGTTTACTTACTTGCTTTCATTGTCATTGCTTTCATTGGTTGCTTTCATTGTTTACTGTCATTGCTTGCTTTCATTGGTTGCTTTCATTGTTTACTGTCATTGCTTGCTTTCATTGGTTGCTTTCATTGTTTACTGTCATTGCTTGCTTTCATTGCTTGCTTTCATCGTTCGTTTATATTTCTTGATTTCATTGTTTGCTTTCACGTGCTTGCTTTCATTACTTGCTTTCATTGGTTATTTTAATTGGTTGTTTTCATTGGTTGTTTGCATTGGTTGTTTTCATGTGCTTGATTCCATTGGTAGTTTTCATTGGTTGTTTTCATTGGTTGTTTTCATTGGTTGTTTTCATTGGTTGTTTTCATGTGCTTGCTTTCATTGGTTGTTTTCATGTGCTTGCTTTCATTGTTTGTTTTCATTGGTTGTTTTCATTGGTTGTTTTATATGTGCTTGATTTCATTGGTTGTTTTCATTGGTTGTTTTCATTGGTTGTTTTCATTGGTTGCTTTCATTGGTTGTTTTCATTGGTTTGCTTTCAATGCCTGATTCCATTGTTTGTTTTCATTGGTTGTTTTCATTGATTGTTTTCATTGGTTTGCTTTTATTTTATTTTAGTGAGAGACAGAAAGAGAGAGCGCTTGAGAGAGAGAGAGAGAGAGAGAGAGAGAGAGAGAGAGAGAGAGAGAGAGAGAGAGAGAGAGAGAGAGAGAGAGAGAGAGAGAGAGAGAGAGAGAGAGAGAGGGAGGAGGGAGGAGGGAGGGAGGGAGAGAGAGAGGGAGGGAGGGAGGGAGAGAGAGGGGAGGGAGGGAGAGAGAGAGAGAGAGGGAGAGAGGGAGGGAGAGGAGAGAGAGGAGAGGGAGAGAGAGAGAGAGAGAGAGAGAGAGAGAGAGAGAGAGAGAGAGAGAGAGAGAGAGAGAGAGAGAGAGAGAGAGAGAGAGAGAGAGAGAGAGAGAGAGAGAGAGAGAGAGAGAGAGAGAGAGAGAGAGAGAGAGAGAGAGAGAGAGAGAGAGAGAGAGAGAGAGAGAGAGAGAGAGAGAGAGAGAGAGAGAGAGAGAGAGAGAGAGAGAGAGAGAGAGAGAGAGAGAGAGAGAGAGAGAGAGAGAGAGAGAGAGAGAGAGAGAGAGAGAGAGAGAGAGAGAGAGAGAGAGAGAGAGAGAGAGAGAGAGAGAGAGAGAGAGAGAGAGAGAGAGAGAGAGAGAGAGAGAGAGAGAGAGAGAGAGAGAGAGAGAGAGAGAGAGAGAGAGAGAGAGAGAGAGAGAGAGAGAGAGAGAGAGAGAGAGAGAGAGAGAGAGAGAGAGAGAGAGAGAGAGAGAGAGAGAGAGAGAGAGAGAGAGAGAGAGAGAGAGAGAGAGAGAGAGAGAGAGAGAGAGAGAGAGAGAGAGAGAGAGAGAGAGAGAGAGAGAGAGAGAGAGAGAGAGAGAGAGAGAGAGAGAGAGAGAGAGAGAGAGAGAGAGAGAGAGAGAGAGAGAGAGAGAGAGAGAGAGAGAGAGAGAGAGAGAGAGAGAGAGAGAGAGAGAGAGAGAGAGAGAGAGAGAGAGAGAGAGATAACCAGAGAGAGACAGAGAGAGAGAGAGACAAAGAAGCAGAAACAGACAGACAGATAACTCTCCTCAGAGACAGAGACAAGACAGAAACACAGAGATCTCTCTCTCTGTCTCTGTCTCTGTCTCTGTCTCTCTCTCTGTCTCTGTCTCTGTCTGTTTGTCTGTCTGTCTGTCTGTCTCTCTCTCTCTCTCTCTCTCTCTCTCTCTCTCTCTCTCTCCTCTCTCTCTCTCTCTCTCTCTCTCTCTCTTCTCTCTCTCTCTCTCTCTCTCTCTCTCTCTCTCTCTCTCTCTCTCCCCCATTCTCTATGGCTACACACGTACACTACTAAATAGCCTTAATTTTCTTTTTCTCACCAGGCGATGGCTTCGATTTTCGTGAAGATGAAACAGTGAAATGTAACGCCGCTGGCAACTTCTCAATGGTGAGAACATTCTTCAATGACCATAATAAACACGTATTACTGATAACATGTATATTTGTCAATAATAGATTTGATTTCACTCATTAGCAGTTCGTCAAAGGCCCACTAACCTTGCCCTTGAACTAATCTAGCTGATTGAGTTCATTGATTTCTCTCCTTCACCAACAGAAAATGATTTTGATTTTTTTCTGAGACAAAAAAATAATCTCATTAGATATGTCTGATTTCGATTATATTTTTCTGTTAATTAAAGTCAGTGATCAGGGGTGTTTTTAACACCCCTCCAATCACACATTTGACATTAAACTCCGATGGGTCTAGGTGTCAAACAGATTGCGTTGGGGAGGCAATCACTGTTTGTAGAGTCTCCTCTAGGTTGATTTTTGAGACAAAAAATAATCTCATTAGATACTTTGACATTAAACTAGGTCTAGACTTAGCTGATTGGTTTTGACATAGACGTCACACATCGATTTTGCTACCTTTACCAAAAGAAATAAATGGTTGTTTAATTTGAGACGAATAATAATATATTTGAATATTGCCTTGTTTTGATCTTATTTTTATGTTTTGATTTTTTTCTCCAGTTCAATAAAGTTCATGACTTTGAGGACCATGAAAACAATGTTGTGATTTGATTTGATTTGATTTGATTTGATTTGATTTGATTTGATTTACCTACATGCACAACTAAAGTGATCCCGGGATTTTTGGTAGGAGTTTAAAAATAGCCCTGACTGTCACCCAGAGCCAAAGGATCTTTAAAGTGCGTAGAGTGTTGTGATCTGCACATGGGACCTGCTTTTTATCGGCCATCTCCGATGGGGCTAGGTGTCAATCTACCTATCTGGACCAGGCGTGGTCTGAACCTTCGAGAGGACCACATCCTGTCTCTGGACTATTGAGTCACCCCCTCCCTCCCCCCCCCCCCCACCTCTTCCAAGTCGTGGTCACTATTGACTAATGTCTGTACTACGGTTTCGTTTCAGTACCAGTACACAGATCGGGTCAATGACCTGTTGAAAGCCCACAGGTCCCAACATGCCGACCAACCGTTCTTCCTGTACTACGCAATGCAAACCGTTCATGATCCCCTAGAGGTACAAATCGGTGATTGTATTAATTTACTTTCCCTTTTGGGATTCAGAATTCTCTCTGTCTGTGTCTCTGTCTCTGTTTGTCTATCGGTCTGTTTGTATGTACGTCTCTGTCTGTCTGTTTGTCGGTCTCCTCGTTGTCTCTGCCTCTCGCTGTCTCTGTCTGTCTGTCTGGTTGTATGTAAGTCTATCTCTGTCTCTATGCTCCCCCTCTCTCTGTATCTGTCTCTGTCTCTGTCTGTCTTTGTCTGTCTGTCTGTCTGTCTGTCTGTTTGTCAGTCTGTCTGTATCTCTGTCTGCTCTCTCTCTCTCTCTCTCTCTCTCTCTCTCTCTCTCTCTCTCTCTCTCTCTCTCTCTCTCTCTCTCTCTCTCTCTCTCTTCTCTCTCATTTCTATTCTTTCTCTTCCCATTCTTCCCATCGTTCTCTCTCATTTCTATTATATTTACCCATCCCTCTCCCCCTATTTATGTATCTTTCTCTATCTCTATCGCTATCACATTTCTCTCTTATTCAAATGTAAACAATGGATTGTTCAAAAAAGCCCTCAGGGATGTTTTAATTTCCATTTTTAGTTTAGTTTACTTTAGCCCCATAAACTGTCCTGGAGAATGACGCTGTGACTTAACACGTTTTTTATGAGCCAAGTAGTTTTATCTGTATATCTATGTGTGATACGGTAAGTAATGGGTGAAGAAAACGAATGAGAAGAGACGATGAAGTAGATAAAACACTGCTGCAACTGTGCTGGCTCACGGAGCCCAGGACAAATAGATCAAAGTTAAAGGCTGGTGGTGCACATAGCCCAGGACAGAGAGATCAAAGTTAAAGACTACTGGTTCATATAGCCCAGGACAGAGAGATCAAAGTCAAAGACTACTGGTTCATATAGCCCAGGACAGAGATCAAAGTCCAAGACTACTGGTTCATATAGCCCAGGACATATAGATCAAAGTGAAAGGCTGCTGGTTCATATAGCCCAGGACAGAGAGATCAAAGTCAAAGGCTACTGGTTCATATAGCCCAGGACAGAGAGATCAAAGTCCAAGACTACTGGTTCATATAGCCAAGGACAGATAGGTCAAAGTGAAAGGCTGCTGGTTCATATAGCCCAGGACAGATGGATCAAAGTCAAAGACTAGTAGTTGTAGCTGATGACATCTTTAATGATTTCATATTGATAATATATATAAAATACCAACAATGATCTCCATCGGAGATGTAGAAAAGTAATATACTAATGTCATTGCTGCTACGTTGACGGTCTCTCTATCTCATCGCTTGCCCAGCTTGCTTCAAGGGTTATCGTGAATTATTGTAGTGTGTGTCTATAATTTGGTAATGTTGTATCTGTTCTCTCCGTCTCCGCGGTATTATAAGGACCTCCGAGGAAGCTTCTACGTCATACGCCGGCCAAAACTAGCCAACCGAGAGACCAGCCATGACGTGACCAAAAATTAACAATATATTTCAATAACACAACAACAACAAAAGGTCAAACAAAATGAAATTCACAGCAGTGTATGTGGACAACATGAGCTACATTCTATAAAAGTGTCAATATCTAACTTGCCTTAAGGGGGGGGGAGGGGAGGGGGCACCACCCGGACGTGAGTTTGGGAATAAAAGGTTGATTTTCTGTTCTTTGCATATTCAAGTAGAACGATCATTTATCTACAAGTTCATGACAGACAAATGTCCATATGACGTATAATTTTTTTGTTACAAAATATTTTGTAGACGAGGGAAGGCAATAACAGTCAAAATTGTGACGTAAATTAGCCTAACACTGACTGAGAAGATGGCAGTAAAAACCCGTATATTGGCGTTTAATCGCTAAATGAGGCAGCACCGAGTTGACCTAGTTTCTGATGACACCGTTCGTTGCTTCGGCCCATTGCTGTGTGATGTAAGAGGCGTTGCGCGTCAGTGTGTATGTACACACGCGTACAAGTATAGGATATAGAGGAAAAAAACTATCGTCATTTTGACGTCTGTTTTCACATCTTAACTTAGATTATTAATCCTTTTTACATTAGTAACAATGCCAGAGACTGTCGAAAGAGTAAGGGGGCTGCTACAATAAATGAAACCCGTCTGAAATGTTTATTTTGCGTTATTCTATTTTTATTTTTTGTTTGCATTTTTCTCAAAATGTAATTTGTTCACACTAAAATTCTATGTCTTCCGCCATTTACCGAACGATTTGTATTATATTTGGCACACAGGTTCCTCTTGTCAATGTTAATAGAGTAACGTCGTTTCTTTTATGTATATTGTAAACTTTTCTTAGCAATTATTCTTTTTGTAATAAAAATGCTGTTTTTGTACATTCACGATATATAGTATTTTCAAAAATTCA
>JAXRKP010000140.1:367500-385000 GCA_037039925.1 Doris montereyensis
AATGTTCGTAACTGACCAGACCTGTGGGTTTGATCCACTCACAGACACTGTCACACATACTGGTGTCCGGTATGATGGGTCAGAAGGGCGGTGATCTCAATGTTCGTAACTGACCAGACCTGTGGGTTTGATCCACTCACAGACACTGTCACATACTGGTGTCCGGTATGATGGGTCAGAAGGGCGGTAATCTCAATGTTCGTAACTGACCAGAGCTGTGGCTTTGATCCACTCACAGACACTGTCACATACTGGTGTCCGGTATGATGAGTGAGTAGGGCGGTGATCTCAATGTTCGGAACTGACCAGAGCTGTGGATTTGATCCACTCACTGACACTGTCACATACTACGGTATGATGGGTGTCCGGTATCGACCAGATGGGATCCACTGACAGTCACATACTGGTGGGTATGATGGGTGAGTGATCTCAATGTTTGTAACTGACCAGAGCTATGGATTTGATTGACACTGCCACATACTAGTGTCCGGTATGATGGGTCAGTAGGGCGGTGATCTCAATGTTCGTAACTGACCAGAGCTGTGGGTTTAATCCACTCACAGACAATGCCACATACTGGTGTCCGGTATGATGGGTCAGTAGGGCGGTAATCTCAATGTTCGTAACTGACCAGAGCTGTGGCTTTGATCCACTCACAGACACTGCCACCATACTGGTGTCTGGTATGATGGGTGAGTAGGGCGGTGATCTCAATGTTCGTAACTGACCCGAGCTGTGTGTTTAATCCACTCACAGCCACTGTCACACATTGATGTCTAAATATGATGGGTGATAGGGCAGTTTGATTGACAGTTTCTTTAAACTAAACTTTGTTAACCATTGATGGGGACTCAAAGTGATAACTGACTTACAGAGAAATGTCTCTGATGGGACAGTAAATGCTTTAAAAAAAAAGTTCGTAACTGAAAAAACCTGATGTAAATTATTATAAAATTACAATCAATATGTTTAAATAATATGTATTAATGATGGGAAAGAGGGGCGAAGATCTCAATTTTGTTTCTGTACATATGGATTATACTCACCGACACTGCCTACCCCCTTCTCCTGTTTACTGCTCTTCGTAACTGAACATATTATATTAAAATATCAACAACACGACCAGCACACTTTTCCCAGACTTCCCCTCGTCATTTTGGATGGTTGGCGTCGTAACAAGTAAAAATAAATATAGAAACACTCAAAGAAACAAAGAAAGAAACAAACAAACGAACGAACGAACGAACGAACATTTTCATTTTCCAAATTATTTTTCTCCATTACGATTTTTGGATACGTGCATTTCCCGAATTCAGGACGAAATGATGATAACCGTTTATGTTTTTAACATAAAAGTCACGCCGGTGGCTCAGTCTTAGAGCGTCTTACGTCCGCCCACGAGGCCCAAGTTCGATTTCCAGCAGTGAAATGTGTAGCCAGGTCTCTTCACTCGCTGAAGCCCTTCTGTCGACCCAGCAGTGAAATGTGTAGCCAGGTCTCTTCACTCGACAAAGGCCTCCTGTCGACCCAGCAGCAAATGTATAGCTACTTATGTTCACTCGACAAAGCCCTCCTGTCGACCCAGCAGAAAAATGTATAGCTAGGTTTGTTCACTCGACAAAGCCCTCCTGTCGACCAGCAAAATGTTTAAATAGGGTATGTATTCACTGGAAAAGCGAAGGTCTCCATTTTGTTTGTCAGAAAAATGTGTAGCTAGGTTTGTTCACTGACAAAGCCCTCCTGTCGACAAAATTATATCTAGGTCTCTTCACTCGACGAAGCCCAAGTAAAAATAAATATCATGCATGTCGACAAAATGTGTATTTAGGTCTGTTCACTCGACAAAGCCCTAAATGTCGACCCACGAACGAACGAACGAACATTTTCATTTTCCAAAATTTGTAGCTAGGTCTGTTCACTCGACAAAGTCCTCATGTGGACACAATGTGTATCTAGGTCTCTTCGTCTCGACGAAGCCCTCGATGTCGACAAAATGTGTAGCTAGGTCTGTTCACTCGACAAAGCCCTCCTGTCGACAAAATGTGTAGCTAGGTCTCTTCACTCGACAAAGCCCCTCCTGTCGACAAATGTGTAGGGTCTGTTCACTCGACAAAGCCCTCCTGTCGACAAAATGTGTAGCTAGGTCTGTTCACTCAACAAAGCCCTCCTGTCGACAAAATGTGTAGCTAGGTCTGTTCACTCGACAAAGCCCTCATGTCGACAAAATGTGTAGCTAGGTCTGATTACGCGACGAAGCCCTCCTGGGGACAAAATGTGTAGCTAGGTCTCTTCCTCGACGAAGCCCTCATGTCGACAAAATGTAGCTAGGTCTCTTCCTCGACAAAACTCTCATGTCGACAGCAAATGTGTAGCTAGGTCTGTTCACTCGTCAAAGCCTACCTGTCGACAAAATGTGTAGCTAGGTATGTTTTATTTTGACCGGAAGCCCTCATGTCGAAACAGCTAAGGGATGTTCAACTTGACAGAGTGTTATAATCTGTCACGGGACCTCCTTGTTATTGTCCGTCTCCAATGGGTTTAGGTGTCATTCCAACTAATGTGACCTAGGGATTTTGCTCGAAAAGCTCGAGAAAATATTTTAACCGTTGGTGGTCACTCAACAAACTGCCTTTTGATTGAGAGGTCCTTTGGTGATACTGATAGCAAAGCCCTCATGTGGTTAAATCAGGATTCTGCTCCTGATTAATTATCCTACGCTGAAATCTAGGAATGGAACTTACTTGCTTTACACATACTATATTCTAAACTCATGTGTATGGAGTTACCTTCCCTTTACACAAACTATCTTCTAGACTCTGTGTAGCTGGGTCTGTTCACTGTCAAACCTACCTGTCGACAGACTGTGTAGTAGGTATGTTTGCTTTGACCATACTGCCTTCTAGACTCTGTGTATGGGATCCTCTTTACACATACTATCTTATAGACTCTGTACACGGAACTTATCTGCTTTGTTAATGTCCGTCTAGACAATGGTTTGGGTGTCATTCTTGGAACTACCTTTACCACATACTATCTTCTAGACTCGAGAAAATATTTTAACCGTTGGTGGTGCTCAAGCCTACTGACTTTTGATTGGAAGGTCCTTTGGTGACACATGATAGCAAAACCTTGTGTATGGAACTTACCTGGTTATCTTCTGAGACTCTGTGTATGGGACTTCTGACTCTGACCTGCTTACACATACTATCTTCTAGACTCTGTGTATGGGACTTATTTGCTTTACACATACTATCTTCTAGACTCTGTGTATGGGACTTACCTGCTTTACACATTTATCTTCTAGACTCTGTGTATGGGACTTACCTGCTTTACATATAATATCTTGTAGACTCTGTGTATGGGACTTATTTGCTTTACACATAATATCTTCTAGACTCTGTGTATGGGACTTACCTGCTTTACACATAATATCTTCTAGACTCTGTGTATGGGACTTATTTGCTTTACACATATTATCTTCTAGACTCTGTGTATGGGACTTACCTGCTTTACATATAATATCTTCTAGACTCTGTGTATGGGACTTATTTGCTTTACACATATTATCTTCTAGACTCTGTGTATGGGACTTACCTGCTTTACATATAATATCTTCTAGACTCTGTGTATGGGACTTACTCTGCTTTACACATATTATCTTCTAGACTCTGTGTATGGGACTTACCTGCTTTACATATAATATCTTCTAGACTCTGTGTATGGGACTTACCTGCTTTACACATAATATCTTCTAGACTCTGTGTATGGGACTTACCTGCTTTACACATAATATCTTCTAGACTCTGTGTATGGGACTTACCTGCTTTACACATAATATCTTCTAGACTCTGTGTATGGGACTTACCTGCTTTACACATAATATCTTCTAGACTCTGTGTATGGGACTTACCTGCTTTACACATAATATCTTCTAGACTCTGTGTATGGGACTTACCTGCTTTACACATAATATCTTCTAGACTCTGTGTATGGGACTTACCTGAAAGAAACAAACTATCTTCTAGACTCTGTATATGGGACTTATTTGCTTGAACATACTATCTTCTAGACTCTGTGTATGGGACTTATTTGCTTTACACATACTATCTTCTAGACTTTAAAATTATGGGACTTATTTGCTTTACATATGGGTGAAAAACGGCTGTAAGTCACAACTCCACCAATAAAGACTGAACAAACACGTGACGTTTGGGTCTAACCCTTCGTCAAACAACAAACGAGAAATATCTATAATGTAGATCTAGATCTAAACCATAATCAAGCCCTAACACAATGTGATGTCAGAAGAAAGCCAGACATGAGGAAGAAAGAAACAAAACGATGATAAGAAGAATGAATAAAAGGGAATGTGAAGAATATATAGGAATGAAAATGTAAGATTCAGATTGCCACATCTCTTCATTATTTACGTTATTTACCTACTTTATTGTTAAAAATTGTTTTGGCAAAACTTTGAAGAGAAATTAAAATTCTCTAAGGGCTGAAATTAGTTTTGCGTGTTGCATCATACATTGTCATGTTATATTATACCGAAATCAGGCAATAAATAAAATAAAAGATCGCAAATCACTTTAACTAAGTAACACTTTTGAAAAAAATCGCATTTTGAATTTTGTTTCTCCTGTTATTTTGTTTGCTTTTTCGCATATAAACTTAGGAAAGTATTACACTCACTTTGAAACGTCATACAACCTTGAGAGGCTATGAAACACTTCTTGTCGACCTTATTTCAACTGCTCATACTCATGTCGGATGGCATTTTTCTTATAACAGGTGCTTGGAATGTCTCCCGTAATTTGCAGCCGATCTTAGCTAAAATTAAAAATAATTACTGCAAAGTATGTTTTTTTCGGATAGAGTACTTCGTGATAAATAAAATGGGTTATACTTTAGACGAAATGTCCAGCTTCTATGGCACAACCGATATCGTTTCTCAAAAGTCGTATAAAATGAAAGAATCAATACTGAATTTGTTTTATCATATCAAATGAAGTGAATGAACTGATTTATCGAGTATTGAAATAAACGAGATGTGTCCAATTTTTCGTTAAAAACACCTTCCTCAGGACCCCACCCCTACCCCACCCCATCCCACCCCACCCCACCTCCCCCATCCTTAACATGTGTGTGCCAGTAAAAAGGCAATCAAAGGAGTGACAATACGGGGGGTCATCATGGGTCAGCAGGTGACTCTGCGCATGTCACGAATGACAAACGAGTGACCCCTCTGCAGCCATGACTTCGTTTTCACAGCCATGTATTTCTTTATATTTACTTTCAGTCTCATACATGCAGTGGATTGGTTCCCTACAATGCTAGATATGGCTAACATCGACTACAATGGTAATACTAAATGTCTCCTTATTCTCTTAGCTTAACTCACATTATCTTATCTTTTCTCATCTTACATTACAATCCTATTTTTCTCTCACCTTAGAACTGATATTACCTATGTCTTATCTTACGTTATATCTTACCTTTATTTATGTTGTCTCTTGTCTTATCTTACGTTATAAATTATATTTATTTATATTGTATCTTGTCTTATCTTACGTTATATATTGTATTTATTTATATTGTTTCTTGTCTTATCTTGCATTATATATTATATTTATTTATATTGTATCTTGTCTTATCTTACGTTATATATTATCTTTATTTATATTGTATTTTGTCTTATCTTACGTTATTTCTTATCTTATTTACTTTGTATCTTGTCTTATCTTACATTATATATTATATTTATTTATGTTGTATCTTGTCCTTTCTTATGTTATATATTATCTTTATTTATTTTGTATCTTGTCTTATCTTACGTTATATATTATCTTATTTACTTTGTATCGTGTCTTATTTTACTCAATGTTATACATTGTCATTTCTTACTGATTTATTTTATCTATCTTGTATATATATATATATATATATATATCTTTATATATATATATATATATATATATTACTTTTTTTTCTCTTTTATCATTATTGAGATTTTCAGACGTTTTTTTTTTACAAAAGCGAGAATACAACTAGCATAGCAACAATTGATTTCAAATAAAATTTAAAAAATGAAAAATTTATAATGTTGACAAAAAAGCGTTAAAGGGAATAGACAAAAGCAACATGGTAGGACATAAGTTGAAAGAAACGTTTATCAAGAACTAAAATAATGTGAAGTAAATCATACTAACAATAATTATATAAATTTATCGCTTAATAACAACACAGACAAGCATGAAAAAATAAACAATAAGTAAGAATAAAAAAAATAAAAAAAAAAAAAATAAAAGCTATTCTAAATTACCGATAGGTTAAAACAAAAAAACCCAGGGTTTTAATCAACTACCAAGGATCGAAATAAAAAACCCAGGGTTTGAATCAACTACCAAGAATCAAAACAAAAACCCCAGGGTTTTGAATCAACTACGAAGAATCGCATCAAAACAAAAAACCCAGGGTTGCACTCAACTATCAAGGATCGAAACAAAAAACCCAGGGTTCCAATCGATTACCAAGGATCAAAACAAAAAACCCAGGGTTCCAATCGATTACCAAGAATCAAAACAAAAAACCCAGGGTTTCAATCGACTACCAAGGATCAAAACAAAAAACCCAGGGTTCCAATCGACTACCAAGGATCAAAACAAAAAACCCAGGTTTCCAATTGACTACCAAGGATCAAAACAAAAAACCCAGGGTTTCAATCAACTATCAAGGATCAAAACAAAAAACCCAGGGTTTCAATCAACTACCAAAGATCAAAACAAAAACGTATAAGAATCCCACAGCAATACAGAGTTTCCAAATCTATTCTGTTTAAAACTGATATTTATATTTTTCAAACACAATATCTAGAGTATAAATAATTTTTAAAGTGTATCAGTTTACGCAGTTTAATGTTGAATTTATTTCTATATGAAGAAGAGCTGTTTAAAATGTATGCAATCCCAAAGTAGGTGCTGTACGGATTCAACACGTAAATTACAAAAAGTACATTTATATGATTGATATTCTATATCTCTTGAAACGCTTTAATTCGTGCTTAAAATCTTATAAATGATTTTTCAACAAAAAATAACAATCATAGCTAAACCACTTTGTGCTATCCTATTTCTTGCTATGTTCCTTTTTATTTTATCAATCTGATTATCCCACAAAAAAACTGTTGAACATGTCTTGGAATTCATTTATTAACTTAGAATCTAGCTCAAGAAGGCCTTGAAAAATATCTTAGACAACAGGATTGATTTAATTACCACAATTTTTTCATTTGGTTTAAGGTATCTTTCCCTCCAATGAATTAGACCTTGTTTTCTCTTATTCACATGTTTTAAGGTATCTTTCCCTCCAATGAATTAGACCTTGTTTTCTCTTATTCACATGTTTTAAGGTATCTTTCCCTCCAATGAATTAGACCTTGTTTTCTCTTATTCACATTTTTAAGGTATCTTTCCCTCCAATGAATTAGACATTGTTTTCTCTTATTCATATGTTTTAAGGTATCTTTCCCTCCAATGAATTAGACATTGTTTTCTCTTATTCACATGTTTTAAGGTATCTTTCCCTCCAATGAATTAGACCTTGTTTTCTCTTATTCACATGTTTTAAGGTATCTTTCCTCAATGAATCTTGTTTTCTTTTATTCAATTGTTTTTTAAGGTATCTTTCCTCCAATGAATTAGACCTTGTTTTCTCTTATTCACATGTTTAAGGTATCTTTCCCTCCAATGAATTAGACCTTGTTTTCACATGTTTTAAGGTATCTTTCCCTCCAATGAATTAGACCTTGTTTTCTCTTATTCACATGTTTTAAGGTATCTTTCCCTCCAATGAATTAGACCTTGTTTTCTCTTATTCACATGTTTTAAGGTATCTTTCCCTCAATGAATTCCTTGTTTTCTCTTATTCAATGTTTTAAGGTATCTTTTCCAATGAATTAGACCTTGTTTTCTCCAATCTTTCCCTCCAATGAATTAGACCTTGTTTTCTCTTATTCACATGTTTTAAGGTATCTTTCCCTCCAATGAATTAGACCTTGTTTTCTCTTATTCATATGTTTTAAGGTATCTTTCCCTCCAATGAATTAGACCTTGTTTTCTCTTATTCATATGTTTTAAGGTATCTTTCCCTCCAATGAATTAGACCTTGTTTTCTCTTATTCATATGTTTTTGTTTTCTCAATGAATTAGACCTTGTTTTCTCTTATTCATATGTTTTAAGGTATCTTTCCCTCCAATGAATTAGACCTTGTTTTCTCTTATTCACATGTTTTAAGGTATCTTTCCCTCCAATGAATTAGACCTTGTTTTCTCTTATTCACATGTTTTAAGGTATCTTTCCCTCCAATGAATTAGACCTTGTTTCTCTTATTCATATGTTTTAAGGTATCTTTCCCTCCAATGAATTAGACCTTGTTTTCTCTTATTCATATGTTTTAAGGTATATTTCCCTCCAATGAATTAAGACCTTGTTTTTCTCTTATTCACATTTTTAAGGGGTTGGTGTTTGTGACACTTTTTCAAGTCGGTTGAGAATTCTAGATCTAAAGTTGTGCATTTTGAGACGTTCAAAATGAACTTACTTGTCTTGTATTATTTTGCCTTGTTATGTTATAATATAGTTTATTTTACATTATATGTTATCTTATCTTCCCTCATATGATTTTTACATTATCTTTCCTTATATGATCTCATTTTACCTTTCATCTCACCCGTTTTTGACCATATCTTGTCTTTGCGTATATCTTATTTTATCCTACCTCATATCGTATCGTATATCTTACATTTTCTGACTTTATCTTATGTTCGCCTATATCTCATACCTCATATATTATCTTATGATATCTTATCCTTGTTTACCGTATCTCTTAAGTTACATTAAATCTTATCTCATCTTACGTAATATCTTGTCTAATCTTATCTCATATTATCTTATCTTATCCTATCTTATCTTATACTTTCGTATCTTATCTCATATACGTTACCTTACCACATGTTATCTTATCTTATGTATCTCATATTATCGTACCTTATATCAAATTATGTTATCTATCTCATATCATCTTATCTAAGCTTATCTTATTTTATCTCATATTACATGATCTAAATCTTATCTCCCCCTCCCCCCCCGTGACATCTGCCACAGATGCCGATTGGGACGGTGTCAGCCAATGGCAAGCCATTCAGAACCTGTCGGAGTCCAACAGGGAAGAGTTTGTGTACAATCTGGACAGCAGTCCGTACCCCCTGCAAGGACAGGCGGCCATAAGGTAAACTTATACTTATGAAAGAATATAATATAAAATAAACAAGCATGTCGGAGTTCACCTTCGAACCTGGTCTGCCTAAAAACTCGTTGTTTTTGTTTCCCGAGGATCGGGTTCTTAGGCGAACACCACTATACCTAGGCTTTCATTAGATTTCTAGAAGTAGATCTAGATTTAGATCTCATCTACGTCTTCTGTCTAATCCTAATAGATCAAGTATTTAGAATCTAGATCAAGATTGAATCTAGATTCTCTCGTCTACATAGATAATGTTTATAATGTATTTTAAATAGATCTAGATTTAAATCTAGCTCTAGCTATAGATCTAGACCTAAAAGTAAGAAGCTAAAAAAGCTGGACATAGATCTAGAATCTACATCAAAAGAACTAGATCTAAAGCTAAATCTAGATTGCATTAAAAAGCATCGAGTCTCAAATCTAATTAAATTATATATCTAGAGATCTAGCTTGAGATACAGGCATAAAAAAAAAATTGTTTAGCTCTATATCTAGATTTAAATTCAGAATCCAAGATCTTGAAGAACCTCGAGTCAATCCGGACTCAAAAATGTATAATCTATCAGAACTCTTCCCTAGATTTCTTTCTTTCTTTCATTCTTTATCAGTTCTCTTATCCAAAAATCACAGTCCGTGTTCGTTTCCATGTTCGCCTTCGAAAGGTCAAGACGGGTATATCGTATTTATTTCTCTGAATCAGTTGATTTTGGGTAAGCAGGTGATTTGCCCACTCTACCGGGCCTTGATAGTTTCTGTCAGTGTTAACTCCTTTAGCCTTTGTTCTCCCAAGACCGGTCTGCAAAGGCATCGTGTTGTTTTCTGTCAGGGTTAACTCCCTTATCCTTTGGTCACCCAAGACCCGATTGCAAGACAGCAGGAGACTCGTGGAGGGCGGGATCATCTAATCCCCGTACACTGTCCGACGCCGGTAGATTAGATTTTTGATTCCTACCATCGTGACACTAATAAGTGTCCTTAATAATTGCAACAATGACGATATCTAGAGTGTCAGGGAAGATTGAATATGTGAATGATCTTGCACGATTATGTGATTTATCCGGTGTCATTTTTTGGCGAGGAGAATTTGGAAGTGAAAATCGAATCTACTACCGATTGTCGTAAACAGGATTTACAAAGTTGTACAGTTTGTGTTGTGTGGCTGAGGAGTCTATTCGAATAGTGTGAATATATTGAATATAAAACTAGTGCCGTCCGAGAGGGCATCGAAAGGTGTCGCGCTTGGCGTTTCAAGTTCTTTAAAGAAAGGAATGCATGTGTATTACTATTAGATTTATCATCGGAATTGCTTTCAAGGCAACAGGTTTCACCATTGTTGTTCAAGTACATTTTTTTTCCCCAAGAAAAAAAAAGTTAAATGCCCGAATAAGGGATCGGACGCATCACTTCAGGGTCACAGGGCAGTGCTCTTAACCACTCAGCCATCCCGCCCGTCGCCCTATGAAAAAGAAGTATTTTGAGGAAAAAAAAAGAAAAAAAGAAATAACACTATAAAACTTAATTTAAAGCTAGTACGGCCCATAGAGCCTGAGGTTATCCCTGTTTCTATAATATGAACGGAGCAGGGGTGTACAGTCACTGAACCTTCATACGTGCGGGGTTTAAGAACTACAAATGCATCATGCAATATCTTATAAGCCATTATGCACTGCTTCCTGCACATGATGGTAATCTATCACAGGTTTAACACTCCGTTAATGTTTGATACGCATTTGCATCTGGGCCTAGTGGATGAATGCGTGTTTAAACGTTCTTTCTCAATGGTGCTAACTTACCGGTGCTGTTCATAAGTCTAACATTCCAGAACCCTATTTTGGTCTTAGTTTTCGTGGCGAACAGAACTACCATAGTCCTGTCAGTAGCTTCCTAGTGGCTTTCACTACTGCAATTCATACAAGTATCTTGTGATGACTCTGGAAGTCCATTGCTCGCCCTTGTGCTATTATTTTCCTTCATTGCTGTTTCTGTAACATGGCTTTACCTGCGTAGGGTGAGGTTATAAAGGCGCTTCTTTTCACCTTCTAGTCATTTCACCGAGCCAATTGGGATATTTTCCTAAGGACTGAGTTCACATTCAACAACCCCTCCCCTCCCTCTATGACTAGCGCCAGTTTCATACACAACTGCTTATTGGTTATTCACAGCTAGTGGTTAGTTCATACTCTAAACGTTTTGTGCCATTTCAGGGTTTGTGGTTAGTTCATACTATAAATTTTTTGTGTCATTTCAGGGTTTGTGGTTAGTTCATACTATAAATGTTATGCGTCATTTCAGGGTTTGTGATTAGTTCATACTATAAATGTTATGTGTCATTTCAGGGTTTGTAATTAGTTCATACTATAAATGGTATGTGTCATTTTAGGGTTTGGGATTAGTTCATACTATAAATGTTATGTGTCATTTCAGGGTTTGGGATTAGTTCATACTATAAATTTTAAATGTTATGTCATTTCAGGGTTAATGATTGGTTCATACTATAAATGTTCTGTGGGATTTCAGGGTTTGGGATTAGTTCATACTATAAATGGTATGTGTCATTTCAGAGTTTGGGATTTTGTTTATGGCATCAATATTTCTATATAGCCATCATTTTATAAATAGTTAGTTGGTGATTTTGTTTTAATCAATATTTCTGTCCATCATATATCATGCATATGGGATTTGGTGATTTTGTTTATGATCAATATTTCTATGCCATCATGTATCATAATAGAGTCGGTGATTTTGTTTATGACATCAATATTTCTGTGCCATCATTTCATGAGAGTTGGTGATTTTGTTTATGACATCAATATTTCTGTGCCATCATATATCATGCATATAGAGTTGGTGATTTTGTTTATGACATCAATATTGCTGTGCCATCATGTATGATGCATACAGAATTGAGGATTTTGTTTATTACATCACTGTGCCATCATGTATGATGCATACAGAGTTGGTGATTTTGTTTATGGCATCAATATTTCTGTACCATCATTTATCATGTTTATGACAGATATTTCTGTAACATCAGGTATCATGCATACAGAATTTTGTTTATGACATCAATATTTCTGTGCCATCATGTATCATGCATACAGAGTTGGTGACTTTGTTTATGACATCATTGTGCCATCATGTATAATGCATACAGAGTTGGTGATTTTGTTTATGACATCAATATTTCTGTACCATCATGTATCATGCATACAGGGTTGGTGAATTTGTTTATGACATCAATATTTCTGTACCATCATGTATCATGCATACAGAGTAATTGGCGATTTTGTTTATGACATCAATATTTCTGTGCCATCATGTATCATGCATACAGAGTTGGTGATTTTGTTTATGACATCAATATTTCTCTCCCATCATGTATCATGCATACAAAGTTGGTGATTTTGTTTTATGACATCAATATTTTTGTGCCATCATGTATCATGCATACAGAGTTGGTGACTACAAGCTGATAGAGGGTGTACCAGGCCCCAAGAACGACTGGTACCTGCCCCAGACAGAACGTTGCAATGTCTTGCCACATGTCAACTACACGGCAGTTTTTTCTACAGACTTGTTTCGCCAGTGGGCAACGCCTTGGGTCAACTTCCGAGGTCTCTACAACTTGAAAGGTACCAATAAATACTATTTAATCTTCTTAATAAATATTATTTAATCTTTTTAATAAATACTACTTAATAAAAAAATAAAAAACACTATTTAATTTTCTTAATAAATGCTATTTAATTTTCTTAATAAATGCTATTTAATTTTCTTAATAAATGCTATTTAATTTTCTTAAATGCTATTTAATTTTCTTAATACATGCTATTTAATTTACTTAATAAGTACTATTTAATTTCCTTAATAGTGTACTCATAAAATGGCCTGCTGAGGGATACATATTGTACAGTCGGTGAGCCTGCACTTGTGCGGGGATACGTACTGTAAATCCATATTAATTTTATCTTTTACTTCACTGGTAGTTCTGTAGCATACTACTAAAGGACGAGTTAAATCACAAGATGTAATAAGTCTACAACTATAAGTTTCTGCTACTGAGTGTACAGAAAATGTGAAACGACAAAATTCAGACTTGACAAACTTTACAAATATTCAGGCGTTTCTTCTATAGAAAATTTGAAACCACAAAAATTTAATGCAATCTAAAAATAGTATTCATTTCTTCTCTAGGGTACCCAGAAAATGTGAAACAAAGAAATAGAAAAGTGACAACTCAACTAATATGATCATTTGTGTTACAGCGTATTTAATTAACTTCGAAATGACAAAATGTCGTAACTCAGCAAATGATTTCATTTCTTCTATAATGGGTGTGTCCTTGAGCAAAGTTAAAAAGGAGAAAATTTGACGACTCCATACAAATTAAATGATAGTCATTTCATATAATATAGTAGCGTAGAGGTACCGACAGTTGAGTCGATAGAGCGTCTGACTACCACTCTTGAGGCCCAAGTTCGATTCCCAGTTCAAGCAATATTTTATTTGTTGTTGCCCTCCTGTCGCAACGAAATGGGTAGCTAACCAGGTCTATTTCAGACTCGGTGAAAGTAAAGGCGGTGTAGAAAGCAATGGCAAACTACCAGCAACATGCCAAGAAACATCAGAGTTTACTCCTGACTTAGACACTACTCTTTCCTCATCTTGGAGCAGGGCATTTACTTAACTTTATTTTTTTCATAATATAATATAGCATAATCAAGAAAGTGTTAAACGACAAACTATGAGGAGAGCTCTACAATATTTGTTTACCGTCCTTGGTTAGAGCCCTGACAACGCTACACATAGAATGTTAACGAATGTAGTTGGCTTGTTTGGTAGCACGTTTTCTTTTCATGGCGAGGCGATGGGTGCCGACGCAAAGGTCGCGGCTTCGCATCGATCCCCATGGTCGCCAGGATTATTTTCTCTCTACTCCTTGTAATTGTATCTGTCTCTTCTTTGTTTCTCTGGGGCTTTAATATTAATATTATTCAATGTCATGTCATTCCCTAGTTATTCCTTCTTCATGTAGGTCTGATGTTGTGTTCTTTGAGGAAAGACACTCAACAGCACGCATTTATTGCCAGTTCAACCAAGTGCAGATCGTTACTACCAGGGCCAGCTGAGGAGGAGGGGGAAGGAGAGGGGTTCTTCGAGGAAAGACATTCAACAGCACGCATTTATTCCCAGTCCATCCAAGTGCAGATCGTTACCACCAGGGCCAGATGAGAGAGGAGGGGGGAGGGGGAGGGGGAGAAGGGTGGGAAGGGGGCAAAGCCTGTGGCATAACTATCGTCTTGGTTGCATTGAACCGGACGGTACGCCTCTACGAAATGCGACTGGTGTGTTTGATTTTATTTCATTTACCCATATCTACAACTACGGTGATCTCGGGGTTTTTGGTAGGCTTTTTTTTCTTTTAAAATTTTGCCCAGATTGTCCTGTAAACAGCCAAGGGATCTTTAACGTGCTCTTAGTGTTGTGATCAGCACACACGACTTCTCTTTATCGTCCGTCTCCGGTGGGACTAGACGTTGATCCACCTACCTGGACCTGGGAGTGGGGGGGGGGGGGCTAGATTTGTCTAAAATCAAACTCGAGAAAACTTATCTACCGTTTGTGGGGCTCGAGCCCACTTCCTTTGTGTTGAGAGGCCGACACCTTGCCTCTGGATTACTGAGTCCCCCCCCCCCCCATCTGATTTATCACAACACTCTTGGGTGCAAAAGAGGAGTAGAAAGTATCACTGGAGTGGGAGCTGGGAGCTGACAAAGCTTACCTCAAACCAGCGTCTACACCATGAGGTGATCTTGTAATCCATAGAGATACGGGTGTGATCCGGCTAGAGGATTTGGTAGTCCAGAAGCAAGGTGTCGGCCTCTCAACCCATAGGTCATGGACTCAAGCTCCACCAACTGGTTGACACATTTTCTCGATATTTTTCGAGTAAACTCTACCCGTTGTTCCAAGTAGGTGGATAAGCAATGAGTCTCATGGGAGACGGACAAAAAGTAAGAGACCCCATGTGCAGATCACAACACTCTGTGCACGTTAAAGATGCCTTGCTGCTTACACTACACATCAGTCGGGGCAAAATTAAAAATCCTACCAGAAACCTCGAGATCACATTAGTTGTGGGTGTGGAGTAAATCAAATCAAATCAAATCAAATCAATCAATCAAATCCAAATCAAATCAAATCAAATCAAATCGAATCGAATCAAATCAAATCCAAATCAAATCCAAATCAAATCAAACCAAAATTAAATCAAAATGAAATCAAAATAAAATGAAATCAAATCAAATCGAATCAAATCGAATCGAATCAAATCAAATTTAATCAAATGAAATCGAATCAAATCAAATCAAATCGAATCGGATCGAATCAAATCAAATCGAACCAAATGAAATCAAAATCAAATAAAAATCAAATCAAATCAAATCAAATCACAATGACGTCATTTCAAAACAGTCTCACAATGACGTCATTTGGACAAAATACCAAGAACAATTTACTTAAGCACAGACGGCTTTTGAATTCCAAGTTTCAAACAATTCAAAATGTGATGTGTTTTCATCAAATCTCTTTCCTACTTTTCTGGAAGCATGATTTCCTTTTATTCCTTGGTATTCTCTTTCTATCTCGTTTTTCACGAAATTGGTCATACGCACACTATGGAAATGACCCCTTCAATCAATTATGCTTCAAAAGAAGGACTCTACTACTGATTACCCTCCGGCCAAAGCTGAGCATGGGACTTTCTTTACTTTTCATTTTTGACAGCAGTGTACAAATACTTTCCACAAGCTAACATTTCGTGTTAATTCTCTCTTCAGACGACCCCTCGAGATGACCCAATATATACCAGTCACGCCCAGATGTGGTGAAAAGGCTACAGTCCCGTCTACGATTCCATCAACAGCGACAAGTGCGCCCTCTATTCCCGTCTGGCGAACCTGCCTCCAGATCCCTCCAATTTTGGAGGCGTGTGGAATCCTGGATGGTGTCAACTGTAAATTAGTCAAAGTAGTTATTTTACTTTTAGCTATAGTGAAGTGACTAAAGTAGTGTCCATTATATAGTTTTCGAAGGATTAATATAGTCTAGTTATAGATAGACACATATGTATCATCATCACTACCATCATTATCATCGTCGTCGTCTTAATATCATCAATCCCTGTAACCGTCACCCCTAGTCCTAGTGGGGAAAAGGTTGACAACACGAGCTCTCCAGCAATCCATGTCCCGTGCCATCTTTCCGACCTCTCTCCATGTCTTCCAAATCCGTTTCCCAGTTCTCCCTGCCAGTGCCATGTTAGTATTGGCCTTTCCCTCTTTCTGTGGCCGCGTTGTCTCCTGTTGAGTTGCTTCATCAAGGTACTATTAGTATTACGTGTGTAAATGTTTTAGTAGCTTATTATAGTAAATTTGTGGAAATGGCGTCAGTTGTAAATGAGTCGATTGATTTATACAGCTGTCTTATTACTAATTAGCAGTATTAGCTTAAGTTAAATAGAATAAAATGATGTCAATTGTAAATAATCAAAAGGATTTCAAGAGATATTTCTAGCCCTGTTAGCTTATGGTAAATAAAATGAAATGGTATAAAATGTTAAGCAGTTTATAGTTTAGGAGATAGTCCTATTAATACGAGCATGGTGAGTAAAGTGAAACGGTTCTAATTCTTAATTAATTGAATGATTAAATAAGAAGTTCAATTGATTTACTATGGTGAATTTGGTTTGGATAGAGAGAACTGTACATTTTGTTGACGAATTTACACAGAGTTGAACAAAGATTCACGTTATAACTATTACTATTATTATTATATTATGGGTTTTTGTGTTGACTTCTTCTGTTGGATTTAACCTGAATGAGATGATTTATGATGTCGTTCGTGATCTTCTTTTTCAAGACTGTCATTGCCCTGTTTGTTTGTTTGTTTGTGTGTTTGTTTGTGTGTTTGAAATTCACTCCGTCATTGTGAATTGACGGCAATGATATCAATAGAAAACTAATCGATAAACTTATAAAACCAGATCGTAGCAATTGATCTAATTTAGATGGAGGGAGTACCAACGTATTCCTATGAGTATGAAGACGAACATTGAGGTAACGGGCATGTCGAAAGTGATGAAGAATGACATGACAAGGACATCTCATCTAGTATCTCTTCGAAAAATAAGCATAT
>JAXRKP010000140.1:390000-402500 GCA_037039925.1 Doris montereyensis
GACAGAGAGAGAGAGAGAGAGAGAGAGAGAGAGAGAGAGAGAGAGAGAGAGAGAGAGAGAGAGAGAGAGAGAGAGAGAGAGAGAGAGAGAGAGAGAGAGAGAGAGAGAGAGAGAGAGAGAGAAGAGAGAGAGAGAGAGAGAGAGAGAGAGAGACAGAGACAGAGAGAGAGAGAGAGAGAGAGAGAGAGAGAGAGAGAGAGAGAGAGAGAGAGAGAGAGAGAGAGAGAGAGAGAGAGAGAGAGAGAGAGAGAGAGAGAGAGAGAGAGAGAGAGAGAGAGAGAGAGAGAGAGAGAGAGAGAGAGAGAGAGAGAGAGAGAGAGAGAGAGAGAGAGAGACAGAGAGAGAGAGAGAGAGAGAGAGAGAGAGAGAGAGAGAGAGAGAGAGAGAGAGAGAGAGAGAGAGAGAGAGAGAGAGAGAGAGAGAGAGAGAGAGAGAGAGAGAGAGAGAGAGAGAGAGAGAGAGAGAGAGAGAGAGAGAGAGAGAGAGAGAGAGAGAGAGAGAGAGAGAGAGAGAGAGAGAGAGAGAGAGAGAGAGAGAGAGAGAGAGAGAGAGAGAGAGAGAAAGAGACGCACACACACACACAGAGACAGAGACAGACAGACAGACAGACAGACAGACAGAGGCAGAGAGGTGTAAAAGACGGGTGATAAGTTGGGGCTGGTGCAAGGATTATTCTTGCAGCATTTGACAGCTCTACAGTATCATGACGCAACAAATGGAGATAGTTAGTACAGGCTCACAATGCACTCAATAGGTTAAAGAAAAAAACGTATAGAGCAAAAACAACTATTAGCGATTCAGAGACTTCTCCGCCAATCAAATTTCTTGTCACTTAACGCTTTTGCTAAATCAATTGCATTGGAAACAACCTCCCAACATGACCTCTTAATGCATGTGTAAATATAAGATCACTCTGATATGATCACCGGCACCTCTGCTTTGCCCTCTCTCTACGGCCTTGACCGTGACCCTTCTAGTGAACTTTTTCACTTCTCTGTGAAAAAGAAAAAGAAAAGCATACAGCATATCATCAGTTTACCGTCAAAGACGCCATAATGGAGACGGAGATTCAAAAGTTGCAAACGACAATAAGTGACACATCTTAAACAATTGTTTGCTTCATTGAAGGTTAACACATACACCATATACGGTGCTCTCAGGGTGAAATCAGAGTAAACAGCAAGTTGAAAACACGAGAAAAAGCGCAAGAAGTGAAGTCAGGCCTACCACCCGGGTCTGGCAGTCGTCCACGACAACTTCACTAAAGGAAAAGGAGTAGGTGAGGAGTGGAGATAGAGATTGACTTTGACTCTAGTTCTGTTTGAAGCCTCAGTTAACTGCGTGAAACCCCATACGTTTGGTCTAGTTCTGGTTTGAATCTCAATTTTAATTGTGTGCAACCCCAGGGAGTTTGCTCTAGTTATGTCTTATACCTCCTTTTAATTGTGTGAAACTCCATGGAACTTGGTCTATTTAGGCATGAGTCTCCATTTTAATTGTGAAACTCCATGGAACTTGGTCTATTTAGGCATGAGTCTCCATTTTAATTGTGTGAAACCCCATGGAACTTGGTCTATTTAGGCATGAGTCTCCATTTTAATTGTGTGAAACTCCATGGAACTTGGTCTATTTAGGCATGAGTCTCCATTTTAATTTGTGTGAAACTCCATGGAACTTGGTCTATTTAGGCATGAATCTCCATTTTAATTGTGTGAAACTCATGGAACTTGGTCTATTTAAGCTTGAATCTCCATTTTAATTGTGTGAAACTCCATGGAACTTGGTCTATTTAGGCATGAGTCTCATTTTAATTGTGTGAAACTCCATGGAACGTCTATTTAAGCATGAGTCTCCATTTTTAATTGTGTGAAACTCCATGGAACTTGGTCTATTTAGGCATGAGTCTCCATTTTAATTGTGTGAAACTCATGGAACTTGGTCTATTTAGCATGAGTCTCCATTTTAATTGTGTGAAACCCCATGGAACTTGGTCTAGTCAAGCATGAGTCTCCATTTAATTGTGTGAAACTCCATGGAACTTGGTCTAGTTAAGCCTGAATCTCCATTTTAATTGCGTGAAACTCCATAGAAGAGCGAGTCAAAATACAGATTCAATGAGATTTACATTTTGAAAACATGACATGAATGCCATCGTGTTTGTTTGAAAAATTGAAGGAGTCATTTCAATAGTGCTTTTTGTCCATATTCTTTCAAAAACAAACAGAGAAATAATTTTACAGACAAAAACCATGGTTCTTGAAAAATGAAAATGATATGATGAAAAAATATCACGTTTAAAGTCTTTGTGAAACTTGTAATTTTAAACCAACAATTCAAAAGTCCATGGTTTATAAAACATTTTCATCTAAATGACGTAATTATGACTTAGGCACACTATTGAAATGCCCCTTTTCAATTTTCTTGATATTCATCGTTCAATCATAGCAGATGAAATCTATCTGAAAAGAAATGAAAGATTTTTCAGAAGTCTACATTATTCGCCCACCATCCAATTTAATGCAATTGACTTTGTTCAAAGATTGACTTCCAATGACTTGTTCAGAATGACTGTGGAACCCCTTGTTCAAACATCCCCCCCACACTGACTTGTTCAGACATGACTTCAACCACTCAAGCATGACTCGTTGGAATCCACTTTAACATTGACTAATGAATCCACTTTGTTCAGACATGACTTCAATGGAATCCACTTGCGCTTAGACATGTATGGAATTATTCAGACATGACTTCGATGGAATCCACTTTGTTCAGACCATGACTTCAATGGAACCATTTTGTTCAGACATGACTTCAATGGAATCCACTTTGTTCAGAATTGACTTCCATGGAATCCACTTTGTTCAGACATTGACATCCATGGAATCTACTTTGTTCAGACATGACTTCAATGGAATCCATTGTTCAGACATGACTTCCATGGAATCCACTTTGTTCAGACATTGACATGGAATTATCAGACACACTTCAATGGAATCCACTTTGTTCAGACATGGTTTCAATGGAATCCACTTGTTCAGACATCATAGAATCCACTTTGTTCAGACATTGGTTTCATAGGAATCCACTTTGTTCAAGCATGACTTCAATGAACTTTGCTTTGTTCAAAGGTTTCCATTAAATTGCGTGTCCAGTCGTGACTTCAGCGAAATATATTTACTCGTTCAAACATGGTTTCAAGAAAACAAAAATTCCTACATTGAATCAAAGTAGCATTAGTGGCCGAGTGTTTCATAGCAGCCGGACTTGGGATGATGAGTCCATGGATTCGAATATTAGCAGAAGGTTCCAAGGTCCGACACTGTATTCATAGAGAAGACCCTAATTTAACACAGGTTTCCCTACTCGACCCAGGTGCAAAATGGGTACACCCAGGAGCTTGGGAGTAAAAAAAAGGGCGTCATCTAGCGTCATGTACAGGTTGTGATTATAATTATTACTTGTTCCGTTTCACGGCTATAGAAACCGAGAAAAAGTCTGGCTCTATAGGGCGCAATGGTCTTGATCTTTTTTTCTTGATAAATCAAGACTGGGATTGGGATGGAATTATTGCGGTTTTCACTGTGGTAAGACGTACAATAGCTGGCTACCATACTTCGGTAGACCGAATCCGGTTGACGTCTTGCGACTGGAACGAGGACATTTTGGAATAACGGTGTGAACTCCTTGACCTCTTCCCACCACCACGTCTGTCGTTAGTCGCCTGGCCTCTCGTCTACGTTCTTCTTCGGCGCTTGCTCGAACAGCAAGAACACAGCAAGGCCCCACGGCTCCAGCCTGGTCGTGAGAAGCAGAGAACAGAGTATCGGAGTATATGTTTGTTTGTTGGGTTTTTATGGGGGGGACGGGTCGATTTTGAGTTCTATTATGCATTACACAGTAATATATTTCTTTCAGCAGATTTTCTAAGCGTAAGAAGTTGTTCTATGGCTAAATCAAATGAAATCGTAAAGCTTAGTTCTTTCCGTAGATTTCATAATCAAAGTTAAGTTCTTTCCGGCCAGATTTTATGATCGTCAGCTTTGTTCTTTCGTCCGGAGATTTTATAATCGTAAGTTTTAGTTCTTTTCGCAGATTTTGTAATTGTCTTTTAGTTCTTTCCGTACATCTTATAATAGTAAGCGTAGTTCTTTCCGTACATCTTATAATAGTAAGCGTAGTTCTTTCCACATCTTATAATAGTAAGCGTAGTTCTTTCCGTACATATTATAATAGTAAGCGTAGTTCTTTCCATAATCTTATAATAGTAAGCGTAGTTCTTTCCATAGATATTATAATCGTTAACTTAGTTTTTTAATAGATTTGATAATCATAACTTTTGTTCTTTCAAATTAATTTCTAATTGTGAGTTTAGTTCATTCAGTTGAAGGTTTCTCGATCTTAAGCTTAGTTGTTTCCAGCTATCTTTTAATCGTAAGCATATTTCTTTTAGTAGATGTCCTGATCTTAGGATTAGTACTTTTAGTAGATGTCATAATCTTATGATTAGTACTTTTAGTAGATGTCCTGCAATCTTATGATTAATACTTTTAGTAATGTCCTGATCTTATGATTAGTACTTTTAGTAGATGTCCTGATCTTATGATTATTTCTTTTAGTGGATGTCCTGATCTTATGATTAATTGTTTTAGTGGATGTCCTGATCTTATGATTAATTGTTTTAGTAGATGTCCTGATCTTATGATTAGTACTTTTAGTAGATGTCCTGGTCTTATGATTAGTACTTTAGTAAATGTCCTGATCTTATGAGAAGTTCTTTTAGTAGTTTTCTGATCTTCAGCTTTGTTCTTTTAGTAAATGTCCTGATCTTATGATTAGTTATGTCAATACGTTTCCTGATCTTAAGCTTAGTTATGTCAATACGCTTCCTGGTCTTAAACACAGCTATGTCAATATGTTTCCTAATCTTCTCAGCTATGTCAATATGTTTCCTGATCTTAAGCTCTGCTATGTCAATATGTTTCCTGATCTTAAGCTTAGTTATGTCAATATGTTTCCTGATCTTAGCTTAGTTATGTCAATATGTTTCCTGATCAGCTTGGTTCATTTAAGCTTAGTTCTTTAGTACATTTCGTGATCTTAAAATTAGTTCTTCCAGTAAATTTCCTGATTTGAAGTTACGTTCTTTTAGTAGATTTTCTAATTTTAAGCTTACATCTCTCAGTTAGTTTTATAATTAGTAAGCCTAGTTCTTTCAGTAAATTTTCTATATCTTAGGCTTAGTGCATTTTTAAGGGTTTCAAAACATTCATAACATTTGAACCGCTAAAGTTGGAATAATGAAATTGGTATAAAAATATTAGAATAAAAGTTCTATTAAAATAAACAATAACCGATCTCTTCTACCAAATTTAAAAAAAAAGGAATCAGTTTAGACTACTTTCTGTCAGTCTCTTCTCTGAGCTTAGTTCTTTCAGTAAATTTCCTGATTTGAAGCTTTGTTCTTTCATTAAATTTCAGGATTTGAACTATGTTCTTTCACAAATTTCCCGATTTGAAGCTATGTTCTTTCAGTAAATTTCCTGATTTGAAGAATTATATTCTTTCAGTAAATTTCGTAATCTTCAGCTTACTTCTTTAAATGGTTTTCTTGGTTTTTAAGCTTAGTTCTTTTAAGTATTGTTCTGTTTATCTGAAACTTGGTTCTTTTAGTAAATTTCTTGATCTTAAGCTCGGTTCTTGCAGTAACTTCTGATCTTGAGGTCAGATCATTTATTACATGTCCTGATCTTAAGCTCAGGTAATTTATTACATGTCCTGGATCTTAAGCTTGGTTCTGTTAGTAGATTTCCTGATCTTAAGTTTAGTTCTTTTAGTAAATTCCTGATCTTAAGCTCAGATTGTTTTAGTATATGTCCTGATCTTCAGTTTAGTTCATTCAGTAGATTGCCTGACTGCTTGTTCTTTTAGTAGATTTCCTGATATTAAGCTTAGATCTTTTAGTAGCTTCCTGATATTAAAGATTAGTTCTTCCTAGTAGATTTCACTGATAGTCCGTTAGATCTTTTAGTAGATGTCCTGATAATAAGGTTAGTTCTTTTAGTAGATTTCCTGATATTAAGGTTAGTAATTTTAGTAAATTTCCTGATATTTCAGTTAGTTTTTAACAGTAGATTTCCTGATATTAACCTTAGTTCTTTAATGATTTCTGATATTAAGGTTAGTTCTTTTGTAAATGTCCTGATCTTAGCTTAGATCTTTTAGTAGATTTCTTAATCTGAAGCTTTGTTCTTGCAGTAGATTTTATAATCTTAATAATAGTTCTTTTCATTAGATTTCCTGATTGTAAGCTTGTTTCCTGTAGTTGATTTCCTGATCTAAAGCTTAGTTTTGTTCGTAGATTTTCTCCTCTTAAGCTTGGTTGTTGTAATAGTTTGTTCGTCATTAGCTTAGTTCTTCCCAGTAGAGAAGTAAGCTTTAATTCTTGCAACTAAATTTCCAGATCAAAAGCATAGCATTTTCAGAAGAAGAAGAAGAAGAAGAAGAAGAAGAAAGAAGAAGAAGAAGAAGAAGAAGAAGAAGAAGAAGAAGAAGAAGAAGAAGAAGAAGAAGAAGAAGAAGAAGAAGAAGAAGAAGAAGAAGAAGAAGGAGAAGAAAAGAAGAAGAAGAAGAAAAAGAAAAAGAAGAAGAAGAAGAAGAAGAAGAAGAAGAAGAAGAAGAAGAAGAAGAAGAAGAAGAAGAAGAAGAAGAAGAAGAAGAAGAAGAAGAAGAAGAAAAAGAAGAAAAAGAAGAAGAAGAAGGAAGAAGAAGAAGAAGAAGAAGAAGAAGAAGAAGAAGAAGGAGAAGGAGAAGAAGAAGGAGAAGGAGAAGGAGAAAGAGAAGGAGAAGAAGGAGAAGGAGAAGGAGAAGGAGAAGAAGAAGGAGAAGGAGAAGGGAGAAGAAAGGAAGGAGAAGAGAAGGAGAAGGAGAAGGAGAAGGAGAAAGAAGAAGGAGAAGGAGAAGGAGAAATAAGGAAAGGAAGAAATTCTTAGAAAGATGCGAAAAGTGGAGGAGAAGCCTTTGTTGGGAGAAAGAGAGGAGGAGAAGAAGGAGAAGGAGGAGGAGAAGGAAATAAACATCGTATTAGTTTTTGCGGCTTTTTTTTAAAAGTCAAGAAACGTTTTCCTGAGGCGTTCGAGTATGTCAACATAATGACATTTTCTTTTTAAATCGAGATAATAGTGAATCAAATCCGTCTTAACGCCATTGAATTGAATATTTGAAGATCTTCAACACTGATTCGATCTGTCAATCAATATATCCATCCACCCGTCTATCCATCCATAAGCTTATTTATCGATCGATCTATCGAGTGATCTATCTATCTATCTATTTATCTATCTATCTATCTATCTATCTATCTATCTATCTATCTATCTATCTATCTAAGAAGAAGAAGAAAATCTAAGAAGAAGAAATCTATCCAAGAAGAAGAAAAAGAAGAAAAAGAAGAAAAAGAAGAAGAAAAAAAAGAAAGAAAAAAAGAAAAAAAAGAAAAGAAGAAGAAAAAGAAAGAAAAAGAAGAAAGAAAGAAGAAGAGTAATTTCACGGGACCTTTGCTAGTACACGTGACGGATAACTAAAGGGACAATAAGAACAAATAATATAGTACTTTTAAGTGACTCACCTCCCAAACCATCAAGAGCACCAGCATTGCTATAATGAGAAAACCACTCTTGTCCTTTACATGATTAAACACCGTATCATAGCAACCCTGTTGAGAGTCGAGAATTTGATGACACGTACAATTATTGAGATCAGTGAAAAAAGGGGTGGGCATGAGGGCAGTTAAGGGGGGAGTCAGGTGTGTAGGAGACATGTTTGGAGTATTTATTGAATAATACCCATTTCACTATAATATGTAAAAAGTACAATATCAGACATCGTAGATAAATAGTTAACATCGACATTTAAAAATACAATATAAGAAACCATGTATACAGTTTTAATAACATGTTTATGTTGATATCAAACAGATCTTCCAGTGGTTGTAAGGACTTACACTAAAAGGATTTTGGGAAGACTTCATTTTTTGTTTTGATTTAAAAGCATTTTAAAGATGTTGCATTTCTCGTGTCCTCACGCAAAGAGTTCAACACTTCCGGTGCATCAAATTAAAAAGCTGTGCTAGTACAATAATGACCTAGCGTTGGTTTTAAACGCTTACCTCTCGGTTATACATATTCAAAGTTTTGCATGTGGTCAACGTCTTGGGATTTAAATATTCGACTTTGGTCCACACATCCTTGGTGCAACAGGCTGGTGTCAGCTGTGGAGTAAACAACAAATCAAGGGATCTTGAACGTGTTGTCATCTGCACACAAAGCCTTCTTTTTATCGTCCGTCTCCGATAGGACTAGGTGTTGATGTTCCTACCTCAACTACCTGAGGGTTACTTGAACAAATAAAATAAAAAACTTGAAAACATGTTGTAATCTTCGGGGCTTGAATCCAGATCCATTGATAAAGGGTAATCAGGAGATGAGTCCTGACTCTTCTAACACTGGTGTTAGCTGTGGAGTTAAGTAAAGTAAGACTCTTCTAGGGAGGGTATTAGTAATTAGGAGTAATCAGGAGATGAGCCCTGACTCTTCTAACGCTGGTGTTAGGTGAATTAAGTAAGAGCCAAAGGTAATGGTGATAAGTGACAGACAGATGAGCCCTGACTCTTCTAACGCTGGTGTTAGCTGTGGTAAAGTATGACACAGTTTGAATGAGCCTGACTCCAAGTGTATTGGAGTTAAGTAAGTAGGGTAATCAGGAGATAGGTGGACTCTTCTAACGCTGGTGTTAAATGTGGAGTAAAATCAGGGAGAAATAAGTCCTGACTCTTCTAACGCTGGTGTAATCAGGAGTAAAATAAGAGCCAAGGGTAATCAGGAGATGAGCTCTGACTCTTCTAAGCTGGTGTTAGCTGTGGAGAGTCAAAATCAGGAGAGCCTTAAGGGTAATCAGGAGATGGCTCTGACTCTTCTAACGCTGGTGTTAGCTGTGGAGTAAAATAAGAGCCAAGGGTAATCAGGAGATGAGCCCTGACTCTTCTAGGCTGACGGCATAATGTGATATTTTGGACATTGCTTTTCACGCTACTTTTACTTTGCTGAGTCACAAGAGAACCTAGCTATCCATTTCGCTGCTGGATCGAGAGGAGGGCAAAACACAGTGTGCTCGGAATGGGTATCATACTCGGGCCTCCAGCATATATACTCGCGCTCTAAGGTTTAGCTACAGGCACCTATTAATCTGTGAGTAGGGTGTTCTTTGTTTGTTTCATTGACACTTCCCCTGTCTATTTTTTGTGATAATCTCAGGGTGAATTAAGCGAGCCTTGAAAATGAAAGAAGGACTTGAAATGATAAAAGTAGGACTTACCGTTGGTCACACGAAAAAAGATTTTGAAAGGCAAGATTTAATAGAGGATGATATATTTTTTGTACATGGCTTGAAGCATATAACATCCGGGACTTGGAATGTCTGTTAACAGAACGTCAGATTGACATGCACATGTTCATTGTTTCATCCCCACCTGGGTATGTTGGAGGTTTTACTGTTGGTATCGAACTTCAAGCACGCATGTCAGATTGACATGCATATGTTCATTGTTACATCCCCACCTGGGCATGTTGGAGAACACCCAAACAGGGAACACAGTACGTACGTCAGATTGACACGCATGTCAGATTGACGGACGTCAGATGACACATTGACACATCATCACATTGTCAGATGACACTGGGCATGTTGATTGACACGCATAGACAATGTCAGATTGACACATGTTCATTGTTACATCCCCACCTGGGTATGTTGGAGAACACCCAAATGAACATAGCACACACGTCAGATTGACATGCATATGTTCATTGTTACATCCCCACCTGGGTATGTTGGAGAACACCCAAACAGGGAACATAGCACCACGTCCAGATTGACATGCATATGTTCCATTGACATGTCAGATTCCACACCATGGCATGTTTGAGACCACGCCAGACAGGGAGTCACACCATGTCAGATTGACACGCATGTCAGATTGTCACACGCATGTACCAACAAGACAACATGTCAGATTGACACGCATGTCAGATTGATATACACATGTCCATTGTTACATCCCCACCTGGGCATGTTGGAGAACACCCACACAGGAACATAGCACGCATATACATATGAGGGTGCGAACAGAGTTGGTTTTTTATTTCGCCTCTTTCTTCCTGTTTTGGGTGACTGGAGAGCATAATTTTGGTAAGAAATGTATTGGGCGAGCTAAGGTTTATTCCTTTCCTTTTCTACTACCAATCCCCAAGAAAATAATGAGGAGAGATAACTAAGCGTTGCACTACATTTCAATCTCTTTTTCCCCCTCCCAGTCTGTATCGTGACTATACACACATGTGTGTATGTACATGTTGTACACATCGATTTGTTCACATACTTCTAAAAATGGTGTGGAGAAAACGCATGTTAAACATACTTTAAGCACTCGGCCCCGATTTACCCGAGGATACACTTCCTTGAGGATGTGTCCGAATAATTGCCATCGATTTGTAACATTATGAGTTATGAAGGTGCGTCATTCTGGTTCTTACAGAAAGATATGTTTGATATCTTTGTTGCATATCGTATGTTTAGAATAATTCTCTGTTGTCTTTGAGTGGAAAGTGCCTAATCTATGTTCATAATCTTTTGGTGTCCATGTTCCAGAATTTTATATAAGAATTGATTTTTTGAGTACTCCGTATATACTAAGTCCTAATGTTTTGTTTGATTCTGTCATTTCCGATCGAAACAGAGGATGTTTTGTACAACACTGTCATTTCTAATTGCATTGTCTAGTGGAGTGGTATAAGTATATTATCTCCCTTTTCCCTTTTTCGTTTCTGGCCATAGAAACATTTATGGGTTACAGTCTCTGGGCTGTAACGGTTGAGGAAATTCAGTTTTACGTCAATATAATATCATGGTTATGTAACTCATCCCATTGCTTGCCTCAACATCCATTTTCTCAAGTTCATCATAATGGTCAAGTTGGAAAAATCATCGGGTCCTCTGCTGCCACAACACTCGCCCTGAACGTGGCATGAAGAAAAAACGAGAGAGATATGAGAGGATGAACAAGGTGGTTGTTGTTGTGCTGATTTTTTTCTGGTAGGGGAGCATAGCTCAAAAGTATATTTGTCTAATTGTGCTCGTAGTACGAAATGAGGGAACATATACAAATGACTTGTTTTGGGTAAGGATAGTACCTAAACTACACGTGGGAATGCCTATGTATCTCTGTCTATATCTCTTCAATATCCGTCTGCATATTAATACTATATATTAGTCTGTCTCTCTATTGATGTCTCTTGATTTCAATCTATATATCGATCATTCTACCTGTGTATCTGTCAGTCTGTCCATCTTTCGGTCTATCCATTTCTCTAGCTATTTCCTATTTATACGCATTAAACTACTATATTTCTATGAGTTATAAATATACATGTTACATACTGGCCATGATTATCTAATTATATATTTTGTCTAACTTTTATCTGTCCATTTGTCTATCAAATAATACAATTTGCTTATTTTTTATTTTCTAACGCATCTGTCTGGCTCTCAAGCAATCATGGCGTCACTATCCATGCCTTTGGACGCATTGTCTCTATCTCACAGGGAATAAAGGGAAAACAAGTGGGCTGAATGAGTAATTTGAGAAACATATAAAGATGAAGGACTAATGAAACCAATGAATGAAAAACAAAACTAATATGAGAAATCAAGAGATAGACAAAGTACGGTAACTAAAAATATTTACTCTATAAATGAAAGAAAAACAAAAAAAAAGCAGATATACAGCGTGTCTCTAAATCATTTCCCGTGATTCATCAATTTCCGGCAAACTTGTTGCTGTATTCTAGCCTTCTACACGAAGCCCACCATCTTCCGCTACCACCACCAACCGCTGTTTCAATTCCCTCCATTTGTTTTCTAACATTTGGAGTGCCACAGAAGCTCAGAAGCTACTGCTTCCCGGATCTTAATTTTCAGGTGATTTAGGTCTTTGGCTGGTATGGCGAAAAAAAGCTGTCAACGATATAGCCACAAAAGAAGAAACAACTCCAGGGGATGCGGCTATGTAGCAGATTAACAATAGGTCCGTACCTTCCAGTCCACTTTCCAGGAAAACGCTCATCTAGGAAGCATCTAGCTTCTAGGCCCCAAATGAGGAAGGAATGCCGTATGTTGAAAGACAATGTCAGGTTGTAAAGTATCAGACTGAGGGCCAGCTTACAATTCTAACATATCCAAATTCGTCGTCGACGTTCTTGTTTAAGTAGAAACGCTTCAATGACCACGTTCTTCAACAAAGCCAAACAGACCTTGAGCTACGGGGAGTTGCGTGATTTAAAAAAAAATATAGCGCACCAGACCTTGAGACAGGGAGTTGCTTAAGCGCACCAGACTACTACAGGGAGTTGCGTGATTTAAAAAAAATATAGCCCACCAGAAGCTACGGG
>JAXRKP010000140.1:415000-432500 GCA_037039925.1 Doris montereyensis
TTTTTATCAGTCACGTCTGTTTCAGTCCCTTCCTTTATCTTCGTTTTTATCAGTCACGTCTGTTTCAATCCCTGCCCTTTAACTTCTATTTTATCAGTGACGTCTGTTTCAATTCCTGCCCTTGAACTGTGGAAACTTCATGTAGTGTAAGCAACGTTCTCTAAATTTTAGAGGAGAAAAATAATTCATCAGTTTTAAAGCTTTAATGATAATGGATTGAAACTTTGATATAATATCATTGACATCAATGCACATAGGCTAACCTGTTAAAATAAACCATAAAGAAAATAATTTACTCATAGAATGACAGGTATACAGGAATTTCAGTGTAATGTTGAAAAATATGTTCAAAACTCAAGTATAACAGTGTATGTGTAAACTGTAATGGGGCACATACAGGATTTCATTGACTAGAAGAGCAACATCTTATTGACTAGAAATGTACTTTCGTTGTGAAACTGGTGCATACAGGAATTTAATAGAATAATATTTCCGTTTGAGTTCTTAAACGAAATGCTATTGTTGAATAATAAGAGTGGTCTTGAGAGTAGGCACATAACCAGAATAAGGCGTACTTCATGGATGCAATAGAAACAAGTTAAAAAAGGAGGACAAGGAAAGAATACAATTTACTATAATTGCTTAACATGGTGGATTGTATATTTACGGAACAATACAATATTATACACACAGGAATACACAGTTATTGGCCATAAGTTTAAGGTATTCACATAAGGTAATAAAAAGTAATAGCTGAAGAATGCAAAACATTTAACTGACTGAAGAGTTATTAGTCTTTCAAGGGGGGGGCGGCGGGAAGGCGGCACCCGGACTGACTAGTTTGGGATTAAAAGGTTGATTTTTTGTTCTTTGCATATTCGGGTCAGAACGATCATTTATCTACAAACTACAAGTTCATGGCAGAAAAATGTCCATATGACTATAACGTATAATTCCTTTTTTTACAAAATATTTTGTAAGCGAGGGTAGGTAAAAACAATCAAAATTTTGACATAAATTACCCTAACACTGACTGAGAAGATGGCAGTAAAAATCCGTATATTGGCAGTTAATCACCAAATGTGGCAACGGTATAGGTTGAACGATATCATTTTGATACTAGATACGTTATTTGATTTCCTGGCCGTCTTCGTCAAAATCCAAATTTCTTTGCTTTTTTAGAAAACCATCTTGAAGTTAAAGAAGTCCTGTGCACATATTATCTCCTTGACAGCATAGAAACTATTACTATTGCGAGCCTCAGTAGCCAACTTCTTTGGTGTTTACACAGGGATTCTTTTGGCAGAACAAGCGATAACAGAATGAACGGAATCATTTTCGTTCTGCTTGTGGCCATCTCCCAAGAACATGTGCTGTATCTCTTTACATAAGACATGGTCTTGAGACAGAATCAAAGCATTGCAGCCAATAATCTATTTCGATTTTGGCGGGCACATTTAATTATCAGATGTAAGATAAAATGTTTGTTTCATTTGAGCTGTATGTGTTTTGATGTAATGCCAAAAAATGGAAGCTGTCTGGTCTGATCCGCGTGAGGAGACATGCTCCATCCACATGAAGCACTGGGCGTCTTGGGATCCCTGTTCGGACAAAAAATTCAAAGTTGTAAACTGGCAGTGTACGCTTGTAGTAAAACTTGGATAATTCTCCATGTGGACACTCTTGATCTTTTTGAAAGTCATAGCTTCCATAACTTACAGTGGGATCAGTAAGTTTATAAACCATTCATATCCCTGGTTCTTTCCTTTCTTTGTATTAATATGTTCTTTTTTTATTGTTCTGCTGTTCTTGTGATGGGTTTGGAGTGGCATTGAACACAAATGCATTGATCACACCTTATCTTCATAAAAACATTCACAGTAAATGTGCCATGGTTCTACGCCTGGCCCTTTTTAATGAGCAGAAACAATACATTTACCTCCGCCATTCATTTCATCCAGCGCCCTGTAGACAACATCCTACTTGATGTCTCCGGTGTCGATAAAGAAGTGGTGACACACAAGGTTGTGTTTCCCATCTGACTTACAAAAATTGTAGCTCATGGTAAATGTTCGTCTTGACTTTGGATTATTGTCAGTGTAACTCTCTGGATCTTAGATTTTCTGACCAACTGACCTCAATTTGTTAGATGAAAATCGGAGAATGGTATTTTTGACCGTCAGTAATTATGACAAACACTGAGTACCCCAGGGGACTGTCCTTGCACCTATGCTATTTTCTATCTACACTAATGCTTGTAAAACTGCGTTTGAAAACATCTCAATAATAAACATGTAGATGATATATCTATCCAAGCGCTTATCATCAGGTCAGAAGTAGATCTAATCAATTATGCTCAAGAAGTCAAAAGGTTTGTAAAATGGTGTGACAATTATCTATAACTTAATGTTAACAAAACAAAAGAAATGGTTTTTGATTTTAGGAAGACAAATAACATCCATAATGATCTTGTATAAAAGATTGCGAAAGTTAATGAATATCTTCGCATAATTTTTGACGAGAAGCTAGAATGGCAAAAACAATCAAATAAAGTTTTAAAGAACGTGAACAAAAGAATGTATTTTATGAGAAAGCTTTATAAGTTTCAAATTGATAACATTAACACTCTAATAAGACTTTTCCATGAAGCTTGCATAAAGAGTATTATTATTTTCATTATAACTGCATGGGGAGGAAATACAAGAGATAGAGAAAAGAAGAAATTTAATAGGACACTGAAAGACATAGGGAAACTCATAATTGATGTAGAGCTGGAGAACTTTGAAGACCTGTATGAGATTCAATGCAAGATTAAACTCAGGAGTATACTTGGAGACAACAACCACCCTCTTTTCCCCATACCCAAAACAAGTAATAGAAGCGGTCGACTGATACTGATACATTTAAAATCCCGCACTGAGAGATATTTTAGATTTTTTTTATTCCAAGTGCCATACGAAAGTTTGACCATCCTTTACTTTGAAAGCACAATGGCGTTTTCCTGACAATGTTTAAGAAATGTAAATTGATGGAAGGTGAATGAATGATTTATGATAAGTTAATGAATGTGTATGAAGCTAAAATGATTTGTCTATAAAAGTATAATTATTCTATCTTTAAAAATAAATAATAAAAAATTGCTTTTATTTTTATGTATATTGTTTCACCGCACTATCTATTTACCCACCTTCGAACTTGTGTATACTTCCCTAAAATGGAAACATGTAACGATTAATTAACTAACTTAAATTTGTTTTTATTTTAATTTAAATGCATTGATGTATTTTTTAAATTTTCAAACGGAAATTGTGATAACACAAGTATTATTTCCTTTTTTTTTTAATTCTAAGGGATCAATAAAGATGATTGAAATTGAAATTGAATTGTGCGAATACGATCACCAACAGTTTTGGAAACACAGGAGTAAATTACTTTTCTCTGTGTGTTCATATCCCCACTTACTTAAAGATTGTATAATTGTCTGGGACGGGGAGGAGGGGGAGGTGGACACTTTTCATAATAACCTGGACATATCGACGTTGACGGATCTACCTTCCCTTTGAAGATGAAGCCAAAATACGTTTTGCTGGTCTTGACATTGTTCCTGTTGATGATTTGTTTGTTCTGTCTCCGTTGCTCTAGCTTACGTGCGCGTTTACTTGACAATGTCTACTGTCTGTCTGACGTTGTTGCTGTTGATGATTTGTCTGTTCTGTCTCCATTGATCTAGCTTACGTGCGCGTTTACTTGACACTGTCTGTCTGACGTTGTTGCTGTTGATGATTTGTCTGTTCTGTCTCCATTGATCTAGCTTACGTGCGCGTTTACTTGACACTGTCTGTCTGACGTTGTTGCTGTTGATGATTTGTCTGTTCTGTCTCCATTGATCTAGCTTACGTGCGCGTTTACTTGACACTGTCTACTGACTCAGACTGTCTGACGTTGTTGAGCCTGATGGTAGTGATAATGTTAATGCACTTATATTACTTGTAATTGCGTGTGATGAGCTGTCATTAAGTGACACAGACAGAAGAAGAGCACATATTATATTGGTGCTGCCTGTGTGGAGTTTCCTTAGCTTAAACTGCGACAGGTGACAAAGCAGATGAGGTGGAAGACGAACATGGCAAAACCTTGAGCGACGCACTAAAGAGCTTAGCACTTCAGATGGCGATCACATTGAAGCATTAAAAAGAAGTTAGTTCCTAAATCGTTCGGTGTTCCATTATGTCCCATCATTTTGTCTTCTGATTTGTTTTAAACAAATGTTTTCTCTTTCTTTTTTTTTTTTAGTTTTAGTCTACGTTGTATGTTTCATTCTATTTATCTTTTTGTAGTAAACCATTTTGAAATTGGCTCATGTATGTACACGAGTCTCAAATAAAACAGTTGTCGTCATCACATAATTTATAAAACAAGAAAGATTTTAAAACAAGATTTGACAGACTCTATGCATCAGTATCAGTATCATCAATGCATCTGGGGTATCATGCAAATTTTCAATAGAGTTTCCAGATAAGAATAAGGGGAGCCGAGAAGGAAAATAGATTTAGGTTTCGATCGCAGGATTTTTGTTTGAATTAAATGCATTGAGACAATACTTGAACTTTGCATATTAATATTATTTTATATTGTGTGCGTTTCTCAACAGGCAGTCAATGAAGTTACCAAAACAGATCAGATGTAGATGTATATCGACTTTTTCAAAAACACTATTCTCGCTGTGTCGTTCCGAGCAGCCTGGATGGCTTCGGTTTTGTCTTCTGCTACATTGGACAGGAGTACATTATGAATACGATCATCAAGGTTTGAGTTTGACGAAAATAACCGAATTTGCAAGGAGGGTGGAAACATCCTTAGTAATTAGGTGTCTAATTTTAGACATTCTTTTCAGCTCCATGGACATTTTCCTGATGATATTATTCACTTGACTGAATCAAAGATCCGAATCAATAAAACACCAAAGTTGTTAACATCATTTTTGAATGGGTAACAGTAGTAACACTATCTCCAAAATAGATTCAGTGTACAGTTTACATTCTTTAGGACATTTGGCCTGCCAACAAGGATAGCTTCATGTTTATCGTTAATTTTATTATTTTTCACATTGGCTGTCCAGTTGGCAATGGACGTGACTCGGTAGTCCAGAGACAAGGTGTCGGCCTTTCAAGCAAAAGGAAATGGGTTCGAGTCCTGCCAACGGTTAACGTATGATCTCGAATTTTTTTTAGTACACTTAACGCCACCCCCCCCCCCACCCCCTGGTCCGGGAAGGTGTATCGACACCTAGTCACATTGGAGATGTACGGAAAAAGAGGTCCCGTGTGCAGATTACAACACTGTGCACGTTAAAGATACCTTGACTTTTTACAGGGCATTCCAGGGAAAATTTTAAATCCTACCAAAACCCCCGAGATCACCTTAGTTGTGGGAATCCAATCCCATTTTTGTAAAATTTGGTGATGGACGTGAGTAAGAGTAAGATGGCGTAAAGATCATTTTTGGGGTGGGGCAGTAAGGATGTCAGGTATAAGATAAGATAAAAGATAAGATCATCTTTATTATTCCTTTTGGGTAAATCGTTTCAGTCACAATTTCATAACATTTCACAAACAAATGATCATTTCTTAATAAATAATGATATAAAACAAATTACATAGAATAACAAAAATCATAATGATGATAGTATATATATTATGGATAATTATATATATATATGACCACAAGAAACTCTCTCTCTCTCTCTCTCTCTCTCTCTCTCTCTCTCTCTCTCTCTCTCTCTCTCTCTCTCTCTCTCTCTCTCTCTCACACACACACACACACACACACACAACACTATGAACCAGTGTCGACGTGATTACAAACTCACAACACTATCGATTGTATCAGTGGGTTAGCCAAGGTTTTGAACCAGTGTCGTCGTGATTACACACTCACAGGTTTTGAACCAGTGTCGTCGTCTGATTACACACTCACAGGTTTTGAACCAGTGTCGTCGTGATTACACACTCACAGGTTTTGAACCAGTGTCGTCGTGATTACAAACTCATACCATTGTTTTGAACCAGTGTCGTCGTGATTACACACTCACAGGTTTTGAACCAGTGTCGTCGTGATTACAAACTCACAGGTTTTGAACCAGTGTCGTCGTGATTACAAACTCACAGGTTTTGAACCAGTGTCGTCGTGATTACAAACTCACAGGTTTTGAACCAGTGTCGTCGTGATTACATAACTCACAGGTTTTGAACCAGTGTTGTCGTGATTACAAACTCACAGGTTTTGAACCAGTGTCGTCGTGATTACACACTCACAGGTTTTGAACCAGTGTTGTCGTGATTACAAACTCACAGGTTTTGAACCAGTGTTGTTGTGATTACAACTCAGAGGTTTTGAACCAGTGTTGTTGTGATTACAACTCATAGGTTTTAAACCAGTGTTGTTGTGATTACAACTCAGAGGTTTTGAACCAGTGTCGTCAGAGTTACAAACTCACAACTCTACCGATTGTACCACTGGGCCAGCCAGAATTTTGGACCAGTGTCGTCGTGATTGCAAACTCACAGGTTTTGAACCAGTGTTGTCGTGATTACACACTTCCTCGTTTACCGATTTTGTCACTGGGCCAGCAAGAGTTTTGAACCCATGTCACCGTAATTACTAAGTCACAACTCTATCGATACAACGACTTGGTCAGTCAGGCAAGAAGTACAACACACCGTTAGCGCCCACCAACCGCCTATGAACAAGTGGATCATAAAAAACAAAAGAACCAAGGTAATCAACAAGTAAAATAATAACAGCATAAACAATCAGCAGAGAAACGCATTTTCAATGCAAACGAACTTTGTAGTTGCTTTTAATTCATGATGTTATGTCGCAATAACATATAAGAAAAAATCAAGCCAAAGTTTATTTCCGTTCTTGAGAAGATCCCCTATAAGGTAACGGTAAAACATTCAATTACATTGTATGTCATCTTTATTTTGTTTATGTTTATGTGTAGGACATTCCAATGTTTCATTTTTTTTATTTTGTTTTCTTTGGGTTTTTTTCACACATTGCTTTTATTTTATTCATGTGTTACTATAACGCGACTCACTGGGACGTGTTGTTGAATACGGCTACCGGTGTGTTGAAGTTGGTAAATATTTGAATTGCAAAGGATTTTTGTTTCTGGTTTCAGTGCAGGTACCCTGTATACCACATACAATGATGCCAGGGAGAATTAAAAGAAACTAGCAAGATGAAAGAAAGATGGAAAAGTGAAAGGAAAGAAGAAGGGCCTACAAGCAACCCTGACGAGTGATGAGACAAGATACAAATGATAAAACCACAAGAAAGAAAGTACATTAAGTTTAATTTCTTAATTAAATTACAATATATATATATATATATTGATATATATATATATATATATATATATATATAATTATTTATGTTATATATATATATATATATATATATATATATATCATTATTATTGTAATTCTTTCCAAATGCATGTTAGAGCAAGAATAGAATGCGCAAAAAAAATCCTTTTTATTTTTTTCACACCATTCCGTTACAGTACATCAGAAACAAAACATTCTAATGGCTTGCTACTATTCTCTTATACCTCAAGTACTCCTTGCATAAATCAAGCTCACACACCTATCAATAGGGATATATATATATATATATAGCCCAGAGAGAGAGAAAGAGAGAGACCCTGAGTTCCAGAGAGAGAGAGATGAGAGAGAGAGAGAGAGAGAGAGAGAGAGAGAGAGAGAGAGAGAGAGAGAGAGAGAGTTTCAAGAGAGAGAGAGAGAGCTTGAGAGAGAGAGAGAGAGAGAGAGAGAGAGAGAGAGAGAGAGAGAGAGAGAGAGAGAGAGAGAGAGAGAGAGAGAGAGAGAGAGAAGGATTGGAGAGAGAGAAAGAGAATGGGGAAGGAGAAGGGGTTTTGGCAATGGTACAATAACTATTCTATGCGCGTTAGACTTTAGCTCGACAGTATCATAGAGCAAAACATGGAGATGTATAGTACAGACTACGAATGCAATCAAGAGGGTAATGAAAAAACGTATAAAGCAGCTGCAGTATTGTTGGCGTCTCACAAACTTCTGAGCCCATCAAACGTCTTGTCACTCAACGCTTTTGATAAATCCATTGCATTCGAAACACCCTACCAACAAGACCTACTAATGCATGTGTAAATACAGTCAGATATGATCCCTTTTTAGCTCTGCTTTCCTCTTCCCCTGTGACCATGACCCTGATTCCTTCTGATGACCTTTTCCATATCCCTGAAAAAAACAACACAACAGATCGTGCATAATGGAACAAAGTCGAAAGTGATAAACGACAATAAGTGACATCTCCTCAAAATGTGTGTTTCATTTTTCATTGAAATGTACCTCATACACCATAGACGATGATCCCATGGTGAAATCAGAGGCAAGAGCCTGTCAAACAATGTAGATATTAGTCGGGGGAAAGGGTTGGGTGAGAGAGGGTTGAGGGATGGAGCTTTCTCTAGTTCTGTTTTGAGTCTAATTTCAGTTGAGTGCAGCCCCATGTAGTTTGGTTTAGTTAAGAGTTGAGTCTCAATGTTAGTTGCGTGAAAGCCCATGTAGTTTGGTCTACTTAAGAGTTGAGTCTCAATTCTAGTTGCGTAAAATTCTATGGAATTCGGCATTGTTCTGGTTTGAATGTCAATTTCAATTGCATGAAACTGCATGGAGCTTTGTCCAGTTGGGGTTTTTGAATCTTAATTTTAATTGCATGAAACCTCATGGAGGAGCTGGTCACAGTACAGATTCAATGAGATCTACATTCTACAATTGAATAACATCTTGTTTGTTTGAACATTGCCTGAATGAGATCTTCATCGTTTAATCATAGCTTGAATGAAATCTATATTTAAAAAATATTTTCATGAAATCTGCATTATATTTACATGATTTGTGTGAACTCTTCTTTGTTCAAACATTGACTTTCAGTGAGATTTACTTGTCAAACATGACTTTGACGAAATTTATTTACTCACTCAAATTTGACTTGAAGCAAATAAAAATTCCTACATTGAATGAATGTGGCATCAGTGGCCGAATGGTTAGACGGCCTGACTTGAGATCATAAGATCCTGGATTCGAATCCTAGGAAAACTAGGTCTGACGTTGTGTGCCTTGGGAATGACCCTTATTTAACACGCGTTTTCCCTACTCGACCCAGGTGCAAATGGGTTCACGCACCTGTTTACAGTCTCATGATATAGAAACCGAGATAAGCCACGGCTCTATGGGCCGTACTAATCTTGATGAAACTTAGCCTTTTTTCTTACGATAAATCAAGACTGGGATTGGGATGGAATTATTGCGGTTTTCACTGTGGTAAGACGTACCGTAGCGGCTACCATACTTCGGTAGACCGAATCCGGTTGACGTCTTGTGACTGGAACGAGGACAATTTGGAATACGGTGTGAACTGCTTGACCTCCTCCACGGCCTCGTCTGCCGCCTTTTCCATTCGAAGCTTCTCTCGTCTGTGCTCCTCATCGGCGTCTGCTCGGAAGAGTAAGCACACAGCAAGGCCTCCAACTATAGCCTGGTCGTGACAAGCAGAGTAGGGATTTGTTTGGTATGATTTTAGTTTTGATTTGCTTTTGTTGGGGATTTTCATTTTTTTTATTTGCTTGCTTAGTTATAGATGATAAATCATTTGAACGTATTTCCTAATCGTAAGTTATGTTCTTACAGCAGATTTTCGAATAGGTTAGTAGATGAATTGGTTGTAAGCTTATTTCTTTATGTAGAAGATTTCCTGATATTAATATTAGTTCTTGTGTAGATGTCCTAATATTAAAACTTCGTTCTTTCAGTAGATTTCCCGATAAGAAGCTTAGATATTTATGTTTATTTCCTGATATTAGGCTTCGCTGTGTTAGTAGATTTCTGATATTAAGCTTCGTTCTTTCAGTTAGATTTCCTGATATTAAGCTTCGTTCTTTCAGTAGATTTCTTGATATTAAGCTTAGTTCTTCATGTAGATTTCCTTAAATTAAGTTTTGTATTTTCAGTAGATTTTCTTATATTAACGCTTAGTTCATGTAGATTTCCTTATATCAAGTTTTGTATTTTAGTAGATTTCCTGATATTAAACTTAGTTCTCAATGTATATTTCCTGATATCAGCTTCGTTCTTTCAGTAGATTTCCTGATATTAAGCTTAGATATTTATGTTTATTTCCCTGATTTTAAGTTTCATTCTTAATGTAGATTTCCTGATATTTAGGGGGAAGCGGAGGGGGGATGTCCTGAAATCGACTGAAAGAACAAAGCTTAATTACGGATTTCAAGTTTATTTTGTGGTTGAACGACATCAATATGCCAGTTAGCGGACTTCCGACGATGCTGAAATGTCTCATCAACAGCATTTTAGAGGAATCTCACTCTCCTCCTTCAAAGTAGCTGGAAATAAAGAGCGTCCTTCGATTTGATGGCATGGCGATGGCCGACATGAGTGTGTCGACGGGTCATCATTCAACTCCTGCCAGCTTCAGACGGAAGTCGCCGAGCCAAGTAAGACGAGACAACTTTAGAAAACAACAACACCATACAAGAGTAGCAACGAAGACAGCAACGGACATCTACGAACACGGACTTTATTGAAAATAAAGAAATGTTCGAAGTGCTGACATTCAACAAACAAACAACAACAACACGGCCTTACTCCAGAGTAACGACAGTGCTATCCATTATCAGCGTGTCAACCGTAACATCGCCCCTTGACGACGTCTATGATCGGAAATACAATCAGTAAATCAAACAACCTAGACGACAAAGCGACAGATACGAAACACACCGAGAAGAAGATAGATCTACACATTTCTGAAACATCTATCACGTCAGACAGTGAGACCGAATATGACAAAGAAAGCCCTCGCACAAGTGAGGAAAACTCATCCATGGAAAACCAACAAGGTGGTAACAGTAATCACACACGCTTTGCTGACATGGTCAAGCAACTTCACTGTGATAAAATAAGCGTCCAGATCTTCAAAATCACGAAAGACACAGGAAGGCATATTACACAGCCAAATTGCAACAAGGACTTTATTAAAGCTCGTGTTAAACACATTTCAAACGACACATGTTATTTTTGCAGAGACTGATGATCTCATTATTGAGTATTGCGTTACCAATCAAAGGATAAGAAACTTCATCGTCAAGAACAACGAAGACAACAGCCCATATGCAAAAACGACATCTGCTTAATTGGCAAGACCAGACGATCTGGATTATGGAGGATTGCGACTATGGAAACCACGTGTACAATATTCAAACATTCTAAAAATGCTACCCCATCTTAAAGTTTGATCTTCAAAACATTGAATCTATAATCTATAGAAAGCAAGACAGAGATTGAAACAAGTTCTGGAATCCATGATTTGTATAGCCAATAATATGCATACCTATTCATGTTAACAGTTTCTAAATAATGTTTTGTAATTCTCAGATAATTATCAATTAGCCATGGTTTGATTGCTGATTCCTCACTTGGATGTCATTTCTGATTGCCTTTTATTTGCATATTTGTGAATGTATTCATTCAAAGCGACAGAGATGCATTGATGATGTTTCAAGAATTATTGTAACCATTTTCACCTTAAATACTTGAATATCTGAAATAATGCCTTTACTTGATGTTTTGATGAAATTTCAATAAAATGTAACACACACACACATATATATATATATATACACACACACACACACACACACACACACACACAAAAATAAGCTTATTTACGAGTGGGGAAATGGACTGAAAATACGAAACTTAATTACGATCAGTACACCTACCGAAAGAATTAAACTCCAGATCAGGAATTCTTCTACTTTAAAAACTAAGCATGAGGTCAGAAAATCTAAAACTGAAGGAACAAAACTTAAGATCAGGAAATCTACTATTTATCTTACGCTTACTCAATTTAGTAAATTTTCGGATCTTAATTAAGTTTAGTTTTTTTCATTGCATTTTCTGATCTTGGGCTTATTTCTTTATGCAGATTTCCTGATTATAAAGTTAGTTTGTTCAGTAAATTTCTATATCTGAAGGTTAATTATTTCAGTAGATTTCCTGATATTAAGGTTTGTTCTCTCGGTAGATTTCTAGTCTTACTTAACCTTTTTCTTTCAGGAAATGTCCTGATCATAAGCTTAACTCTTTCAGTAGATTTCCTGACCTTAATTTGTTTTTTTTCAATAGATTTACTGACCTTAATTTTTTTTTCAGTCTATATTATTTCCTGATCTTAAACTTCGTTCTTTACTGAGATTCCTTGATCCAAATCCTCGTTCATTCAGTCAATTTACTGATCATAAGCTTTATTTTTTAAGTAGATATTCCTATCTTATTTTAAGTTCTTTTAGTAAAATTTCTGATCTTGGACTTAATTTTTTTAGTCGATATTCTTTGAATATATAAAAATAGTATCTTAACTTTTAGCTGAATTATTCAGTAGATTTCTTGATTTAGGCTAGGTTCATTTAATATGTTTTGTTTGTCTTAAAATGTGCTACCTTAGCAGGTTGGGTTGTTTTTAATTTGGACTGATCTATATTGGTAGTTATCCTGATCATTAGCTAAATCAACGTTGTGAGATGTTTCAATCGGTAATGTGGGTACTTATCAATATATATATATATATATATATATATATATATATATATATATATATATATATATATATATATATATATATATATATATATATATATATATATATACTAGTGCAGCAACCCGTTTACAAAATGGATAAACAATGCTAGAGATCTATTTGAATGTTCAAATCTAAATGAGTATTCCACTGTGCATGATTCTCCAATTCATTTTGTCGATCATGTATGTAAGTTTGTGCAAACTTAGATTTATCACCATCTTCTGGCATTAAATGACCTATACGATGGTGGACCTCACCATTAATTCGAAAGGTGTATATGCCGGGTGGTAAAATGTCTTCATTTGCTACCAGAGATGCAAAGGCCAAACTGTTGTATGCACGTGCATTTATACGAAATTACTTGGCAGCAACAGAATTTTTAGAAACAGATCTTTCATAAGACGAGGAGTTGTCTCTAGTGAAGGAAGAATGACTTGTCCATTTGCACAGCAGAGACTTTTAGTTTCTTCTTTAAACAGCTTTGCTTGACAAAAGTTGCAAACTACTTCAATGGCAGACAGCTGGCGTCTCTGTACATTGGGAAATGACCTAGATCTATAACATTCTCTTCATCTATACGCAGGTGTTGATGAGCTGTGTCTAGATCTACATTAATTTGGTCTTGAATCAAAGCTTTATTCATATAACAGCGTACTTCGAAGTCTACCTCATGCAGGGATTGGACCGGGTATTGGACATTGGTCTAGATCTAGAAAATATGCCCTTGCTTCTGTATTATTATCTAAATCTAGTCTGGATTCTAGATCTAGATCTACGTCATTGCCAACAGTGTAACGTGAAGTTGACAGAACTTCACGTTTTCGCTTTGCTCTTGCTTCTAGATCTAGATCTATGTTGTTGTTATTATCTATAGCTAGATCTGGCCTTGATTCTAGATCTACGTCATTGTCAACATTGTTACCAGTACGGAAATTTGACTGTACCTTTTGTTTTCGCTTGGCATTTCGAGTACGGTAGCTAAGGCTTTGGTTTCGCTTACCCATGAAGAATACAATTACAATAGGCCAGTAATTTACACAAACATGAGTCAGCGGGCGAAGACTGTGAACGTTTGAATCACATTGAATTGAATGAATTGGTCTTGGTTTACTTACATATCTATTAGATGACAGTATTTTACTAAATGTACGGCCAAAATTCTTTGAAGAAAATAACCAAAATGTTGTCTCAAGGATTTAACGTCTTTCGTAACAGCACGTCTTTAAACATCTAAATGCATTTATAAGGTTATAAAATGATGAATTTGAAAGGATTAGGGCTGCAAAACCCAATCACCAAATCATCAAATATTATTAGGTACAGGCATTTGGCGCTAAATGATTCAAACTGGTATAATTACATTGACTTCCTTTCATTTATTTACTACGGTCGTTTCGAAGAGGCAAGGCTTCGAAGTCTTCATGGCTGCCTTCATTCATATAAATAATTCAAGACTCAAATGGCAGCAGTAAATGTATAACAGCTGTTGCCATAATTCTAGATTGGCCATTGTTGATTCCACATCGATTCTCTAACTCCAGGTGCAATTTGACGTTTGAAATCGTTGTCGTTCCTGAGATTCGATCAGTCTAAGTTTTGATCATGAAATAGTCAAAAAAAAAATGTTATTATATAAGATATATATATATATATATATATATATATATATATATATATATATATATATATATATATATATATATATATATATATATATATATTTATATATATATAAATATGAATATGTATATATATATATATATATATATATATATATATATATATATATATCTATATGTATTTTATATGTACACATCTATATATATAAATACATGCATATATATATATATATATATATATATATATATATATATATATATATATATATATATATATATATATTTATAGCTATATGTATATATAATATATATATATATATATATATATATATATATATATATATATATATATATATATATATATATATATATATATCATGATTATATATATTATAATACTGAATAATATACTTTAAATCACTCACCTCCAAATCATTAATAATACCAGCAGTCCTATAATGAGACCACCGCTCGTTTCTTTGACATGATTAAACACCGTATCGTAGCTAACCCTGTTAACAGTGGAAGACATGATGATACCCACAGTTATTAAGATCAATGGTGAAAGGGCGGTGGGGACATTTAAAGGAGGATGTGTGGGGGAGATATGTTTGGGATATTTGTTGAATAATACCCCTTCCACCATAATATGTGATCATCTCGGTGTGAACTAAAAGGAAATAGGAAGACAATAGAAATGAAATAGAGAAAAGAAAGAAACGGAACCTACCAGTATCCCTTGCCAACCACCAACTATATGGAGAAGACATGCATGGGAAAGGGTTTTGGGATTATAATAAAATTTGGGCATTGGAACATGGTTAAAAAAGTAAGGAAAGTTAAGGACAATACATAAAAAAGCAACAACACAATACGTAAACAAATGTAGGATGTGAAACTAACAACCTTGAAAGACAAATAATTGCATTCCACACCTTTCTCTGCCCCATCCGCCCCCTTTACGGGCAGGAATACGAACTCCACAACTTGCAGATTTCTAGGCAGGCACTGTGGCTCCCCCCTAGAAAGACAGACGGATCGTCTTGTCCAAATCGTTGTTGCTGGTCGATGCCCCTTCACTACTCAGTGTACGACATATTACAGCAATCAAATTAGATCCATCAAAATCCTGCCACTTCGTGCAGTCCTCACAACTAAATAACAACATATTAGCCCCCTATCATCTCATTCCTTTGGAGCTTGGCAGAAATTTCGTTGGGGTTTTCTCCATAACATTGTACTCTCAGGGGTGAATGAATACCCACCTGTAATAGGCAAGTCAAGACTCTGTCGGAATTTTAGTATGAAGTCCTTAACAGGCAGCTGTACTAAATGCACCTCAAGGTCAGGACTTTTCATGAAATAAGCTGATGTAAAGTGGGTGGACCTGCGCTTGTGCTGATATACGGACTAGACATATCAGTGAATCTTTGTCTTTAACAACATTACCGTGTATAGGCTACTTAGTAAGCAAGAGAAGCGTTTGGTGCTCAGAAGCAATTGGGCCATCATCGTTTCAACTACGTCATGCCTATTCGTATTTAACGCTGTCAACTACAGCCTTGACAGGTAGCCATGCATATGGACGGCTAAATTGTACTTAGCCACATATGGACTTCTATTAAGCTTTGACACTTAGCCATACATATGGAAAGCTAAAGCTTTACACTTAGCCATACATATGGACGGCTAAAGCTTTGACACTAGCCATACATATGGACGGCTAGAGCCTTGACACTAGCCATACATATGGACGGCTAGGAGCCTTGACAATTGGCACCATACATATGGACGGCTAAAACCTTGACACTTGGTGCTTTATTTTGGACGGCTAAACCTTGACACTAGCCATACATATGGTCATCAAAACCTCAGAACAATTGCCATGCATATGGACGGCTAAAACCTTGACACTTGCCATACATAGTTCTGGACGGCTAGCTCCTTGACACTAGCCATACAAAGAACGGAAGAAGCTAGAGCCTTGACACTAGCCAGCATATGGAGAAAACCTTGACACTGAGACATATGGACGGCTAAAACCTTGACACTTGACGAGCTAGAGCCTTGACACTAGCCATACATATGGATGACACTAGCCATACATATGGAGAGCTAAAAAAGCCTTGACACTTGCCATACATATGGACGGCTAAAGCCTTGACACTTGCCATACATATGGACGACTAGAGAGAGCTGAAACCTTAAGACCTGAGAGCTAGAGAGAGAGAGAGCACTTCATATGATACATATGGAGAGAGAGAGACAGACAAATTAGAGCTTGACACTAGCCATACATATGGACGGCTGACAGACCTTGACACTAGCCATACATATGGACGGCTAAAACCTTGACACTAGCCATACATATGGACGGCTAAAAACCTTGACACTAGCCATACATATGGACGGCTAAAGCCTTGACACTTGCCATACATATGGAGAGCTAGAGCCTTGACACTTGCCATTCATATGGACGGGGGGGAGCCTTGACACTAGCCATACATATGGACGGCTAAAACCTTGACACTAGCCATACATATGGACGGCTAAAACCTTGACACTAATACATATGGACAGCTAAAACCTTGACACTAGCCATGCATATGGACGGCTAAAACCTGACACTAGCCATACATATGGATGGCTAAAACTCTGACACTTGCCATTCATATGGACGGCTAGATCCTTGACACTTGCCACATATGGACGGCTAGATCCTGACACTTGCCATACATATGGACGGCTAGATCCTTGACACTTGCCACATGGACGGCATACTTGCCATACATAGAGGACGGCTAGATCCTTGACACTTGACACTTGCCATACATATGACGGCTAGAGCCTTGATATATATGGACGAGAGAAAATGACACTAGCCATACATATGGACGGCTAAAACCTTGACACTTGCCATGCATATGGACGGCTAAAACTTGACAGCCATATGGACGGCTACAGCCTTGACACTTGCCATACATATGACGGCTAGAACCTTGACACTTGCCATACATATGGACGGCTAGAACTTGACACTTGCCATACATATGGACGGCTAGAACCTTGACAGAGATACATATGGACGGCTAGAACCTTGACACTAGCAATACATATGGACGGCTAAAACCTTGACTTGCTTGACACTTGCCATACATATGGACGGATAGAGCCTTGAC
>JAXRKP010000140.1:440000-460000 GCA_037039925.1 Doris montereyensis
GTTCTTATCGCTCATCAGAATGGTCAAGTTGGAAAAATCTCCTGGGCCTCTGCTACCACAACACTCGCCCTGAACGTGGCACGAAGACAAAAAAAAAAAAAGAGATATGAGAGGAGCAAGGTGGTGGTGGTGATTGTTGTGGGGATTTTTTTCTCTGGTAGGGCGCATGGGGGGGGGGGGGTCATATGTAAAGCATTGGATTGGGGTGGGAGGATATAAATAAATATTGTGACTATGGCTCAAAATATGTTTGCCTAATTAGCCCATAGTACAGAATGCGGAAAATATTAATACATTGCTTTGTTGAAGGGCAGTACTTAAACACTCACATATGAATGCCTATTTATCTCTATCTTTTTCACTTCAATATTCATCTGACTGTCAGTATATCTATTATTTATCTATTGATTATTAGTCTTTTTCCTTCTTGATGTCAATTTATAAATATATCAATCCATCTGCTTATGTATGTGTCACTCTGTCTATCTATCTATTCCTATTTCTAGTTTTTGAAGTATCGACTTATCCATCATTCGATCTATCCATTTCTATATTTCTTTTCTCTTCATACGCACCAGCCTATATGAATTATATAATTTTTTTTATGAATTATATATATATGTATTCTTAACAATAGGGGCATCTGAAGGCCAATAAATGAAAAAATAGAACTCTCAGCAGTACCTACAAATCATGAAGTCACAACTTTCATTTCCCGTGATTCATCAAGTTCCGGCAAATTTGCTGCTGTGTTCCATCCACACGAAGCCCACCATCTTCCGCTAGCATCACCAACCGCTGTTTCAATTCCCTACCTTTGTTTTCTAACAGTTGGAGTGCCATGGAAGCTCAGAAGCTACTGCTTACCGGATCTTAATTTTCAGGTGATTTAGGTTTTTGACTGGTATGGCGAAAATGCTGTCAACGATATAGCCAGAAAAGAAAAAAAAAACTCCATGGAATGCGGCTATGTAGCAGATCAAGCAATAGGTCCATACCTCCCAGTCCACTTGTCAGGGAAACGCTCATCTAAGAAGCGTCTAGCTTCTAGGCCCCAAATGAGGAGGAATGACGTTTGCTAAAAGACAATGTCAGGTTGTACATCACATCGAGGGACAGCTTACAATTCTAACATATACAAATTCGTCGCTAACGTTATGTTGTTGTTGTTGTAAAAGAAAAACTTTCCAATGGCCATGTTCTTCTTCTTCTCGTTCTTCTTCTTCGATCTCTCTGTCAACGGGTTACACCAGGACGCAAACTGTCTCCATGAAGTGCATATTTTTTTGCAGACTTTGTATAGGACTGTAAATCTGTTTCTTCCAGAGGTGCCTCACCCGGCCATATTGCTGTTCTCTGTGATGTGGGGAGCGGACACTGCTTGTTCAGCGTTCTGGTGGGGCGCTTCACACACACACACACACACACACCCTTCTTATTCCCCAATTTTGAGATAACGATACATATTATGATGATGAAGACGGACGTTTGTGCCCAGGACTGAGTTTTACCTGGGATTTTCTGTCAAGTTGGTGAATCGGGCTTTGGGACTATAGTTGTTGTGATTCTCTACCCATTGATTGCAGACAAATCCTAGCCTTACCCCTAACCATAACCCTAACTCTAACCCTAACCCTAACTCTAACCCTAACCCTAACCCTAACCCTAAACCTAACCAAGCTGCCTGGATAAAGTGTGTTCTCTTCGTCAAAGAACAATGGTAGAGATTCTTGATGGCATATTCGAACCTTTTTGGCGAGTTCATCAGCTCGCTAATTTCGATCAATCTGGCAGTGTCCAGGTATCCAATGTAGCATTGTGCTTTGTGTTGACTGATACAAGTGATTAAGAAGCAGTGATAGACGATTTGACTGACTTTCATTGGTTGATTTTAGCACTCTAGTGAGATATCAACTTTCTTTAATTACAGCTTCGGCAGATCCATCAATGTATAATCTCAGCCATTATTGTGGGCGATAGAGCTCTGTAATGACTTTGATTGCTTTGTGTTTGATGGTCTCTGGTGATTCTTGTGTTTTGGTTGTTATTGCTTCTATGCTATCTCGAATTTCTGGGTGTTCACCACGCTCCTAAACATTTTTGATATGTTCTTGATCTATGTGGGATTGATACTTTTCTCTGAGCTGTCTTGATTCCTCCGTAACGTTGCTTCATATCAGTCTTTTTCTTACTGGTTTCTTCATCTTGTGGTTCAATAGGTGCTCTTTTAATCTTTTTTTTACTGGTTTCTTCATCTTGTGGTTCAATAGGTGCTTTTAGACTTTTAGACTTTTTCTTCACTGTTCAATTTCTTCATCTTGTGGTTCAATAGGTGCTCTTTTAGTCTTTTTCTTACTGGTTTCTTCATCTTGTGGTTCAATAGGTGATCTTTCAGTCTTTTTCTTCATCTTGTGGTTTCTTTCATCTTGTTTCTTCATCTTGTGATTCAATAGGTGCTCTTTCAGTCTTTTTCTCACTGGTGTCTTCATCTTCTTGTTCAATGGGTGCTCTTTCAGTCTTTTTCTTACTGGTTTCTTCATCTTGTGGTTCAATAAGTGCTCTTTCTTACTGGTTTCTTCATCTTGTGGTTTAATAGGTGCTCTTTCAGTCTTTTTCTTACTGGTTTCTTCATCTTGTGATTCAATAGATGCTCTTTCAGTCTTTTTCTCACTGGTTTCTTCATCTTGTTGTTCAATAGGTGCTCTTTCAGTCTTTGTTTTACTGGTTTATTCATCTTGTGGTTGAATAGGTGCTCTTTCAGTATTTTTTTTTGAGTACACTGGATAAACGTTTTTGTGTTTCTTCTGTCTTCCAAGCTTTGAATGCATGTTTGTAATTTCTGCCGCGATAGGTGAGTGTGCATTGCTCCTTGAGGCTTTGATTTTGACCACTCTGATTGTGCTGATGCTGCTTTGTTTCCCCATGCTGCTATCTCATATTCTAGTAAATAGGAAATACGAAATTGAATATGAAGGCCTAATATGTAAAACAGAGACAGTACAAAGAGATAACATTTTCGGGCAAAACCGCCCTTCCTCAACCACACAGTAACGATACTAGAAGTGGGCGGACATATGATGTGAATGTCTTCTTGATGACTGATTGGTTGGATCCTCATTCTGTTCATGTCAGTTATTTCAGTAGTGCACTTCTTGTTGTTGCCTTCTAGTGCGTTTTTCCATATGTGGTTTCCATGGCAATCTTCGGTCAAAAATATTTTTGGAGTATCATCCTTCTTCAGTAGTCGTGTTCCTATTTTAAGTTTGGCCTGTTGATATTTGATAGAGAGGTTGAAGACTGAATAGGTTGTCTTGCTGGCATTTACAGACATGTACCATTATTTTGTCCATTCTTCCAAGAAGTTCAGTGATATCTGCATCTTTCCTTGGGCTGTGCAGACCTTGCCTTCTGTGCTAATGTGGTCTAAGTCATCTGCATAAACGGAGCCGTTTACTCCGTGGGGGGGGGGGTAACACATCTTTTAGGTAATTCATGAATATCAAGAATAATGTAGATGATAGAATACCGCCGTGGGAAACTGCATGATTGAGAGATACTGTTTTGCTTCTAGTCTTTCCAATACAGGTGTCCAGTTCTCCATACTCCGTCGAACGCTTTTTTCCATGTCTACCCAGACACCTAACGTTTGCTTTTGTTCTGGTGGCCTTCTTGAACCTCAACTTTTATACATCATTTGGTCTTCCTTTGATGTGATTTTTTAAAACCTCTTTGCTCTTTAATTAGAATAATATGTCTTTTCTCAAGGAACCACATGAGTCTTGCATTTATTATCCTCTTCATTAACTTACATAGACAGCTGGTCAAGCTGATTGGGTGATAACTGCTGGTCTCGTTTCTAGGTTTCCCTGTTTGTGAATAGATGGGTGGACAGCCTTTTTCCAAAGTGGTGGCATTAACCCATGTTTTCAGCTACTGTTAAAAATGTGTGGAAGTTTCTTTATGGCCTGATTCCCTAAATATATTATCATGTCATTTGTTATTCCATCAGGTCCTAGTGCCCGTTTGGTTAATAGCTTGCTGGTTTCATCCTTGCAGCTCTTTAAGGGAGATTGGGAATGACATGCATGTTTCTTCCTCTCCTGGTACTACAGTTTTTGTCTATTTCTTTCAAGTATCTCATTTAGTTTCTGGATCCTCGAAGCATATCACAATTTCTAAAAATTTAATTCTCTATATTGTGCATTACATTTAATGTCTTTAAGTTAAGCCGTTTTAAAGTAATTTTAATTCTTTGTTTGGTAATTATTTAGAAACACACTGTAAATCAAAATGTATCAAGTAGAAATTTAAATAATCATAAATGCAACCAAAAAAAAAACCCAATAAATAATTGGATAGCAAGGTAAATCAAACCGATAAATAAGAAAAACAAAAGAAATAGGTCCTAAATCAACAATTAATATAATATATTACTAGTAGAGTTCCCGCATTTTCGCGTGTCCGATACCACACGTACTAAAAATTCGCTTCTTCTTCTCTCCTCCTCCTCCTCCTCCTCCCCCTTCTCCTTCTCCTTCTTCTCCTCCTTCTCCTTCTCTTCCTCCTCCCTCCTCCTCCTCCCTCCTCCTTCTCCTCCTTCTCCTTCTCCTTTTCCTCCTCCTCCTCCTCGTCCTCCTCCCCTTCTCTTCTCCTCTTTTCCTCCTTCTCTTCTCCTTCTCCTTCTCCTTCTCCTCCCCCTTCTCCTCCTTCTTCTTCTTCTTCCTTCTTCTTCTTCTTCTTCTCTTTTCTTCTTCTTCTTCTCCTTTTTCTTCTTCTTCTTCTTCTTCTTCTTCTTCTTCTTCTTCCTCTTCTTCTTCTTCTTCTTCTTCTTCTTCTTCTTCTTCTTCTTCTTCTTCTTCTTCTTCTTCTTCTTCTTCTTCTTCTTCTTCTTCTTCTTCTTCTTCTTCTTCTTCTTCTTCTTCTTCTTCTTCTTCTTCTTCTTCTTCTTCTTCTTCTTCTCCTGCGGCTGCTGCTGCTGCTGCTACTACTCTTCTTCCACCTCCTTCTGTTTCTTCTTGATCGTTTTCTTCTTCTTCTTCTTCTTCTTCTTCTTCTTCTTAACGAAATTTAAGTTTATAACGATGTAGATATGGCTGTAGCTGATCTTGTTATGTAATCTTATTAATCTGTTGTAAGTATCGTCGTTTCGGAGCTTCTTTCATATGATTCACCGTTAATGTCTCCTACTCTCAGATATCTAGAGTTCATATCAATTAAAGGACTCCCATAGTCGAGCACACACAAAACTATCACCATGCCCCACCCCGAAACCAAATCCAGCTCCCAATCTGTCTCCCTCCTACCCCCATCCCAAGCAAAGTTAGGTCCCTCTGACAGACAGCTCATCAACACAAAAATCATTGAGCTCATCTATGTGCAACCCGTCCGGTAGATCTAGAGCTAGACCTACGTTGAGATGCACAATGTCTTCTAGGCTTTAATCAGTCTACAGCTGTACTAAAAGTGATACAGATAAATCTAGATCTATGATTTAGATACACATCATCATCGCTATCATGCCCTGTCAGCCTTTGTGGGATATAGGCCAGCAACACGAGTCCTCCAGCGAGAGATAATAAAATAGTACTTTCGACTTTGAGCCTACAAAATTATTTTTCGTACCTTTGTAATGGTTGTCTACTTGTTTACGCTTCGAAGCTACAACGTCCGTAGAGACTATAAAAAACAACACCATTGAACAGAATACAGCTACATTTATTAATTAATGACACGAAAAGTAAGCAGAGGTACAGGGATTTGAAAATGGAGGATCGTACATCAAGCCTATGAGTAGTCCTATGCACAATTTCAGCTCAATTGATCTTCAACTGACAAAAAATAATGGAATCTATGTTATTATATTAGATATATATATATATATATATATATATATATATATATATATATATATATATATATATATATATATATATATATATATATATATATATATATATATATATATATGTATAATATATATTAAAGAAACGAACTTTGGGTACTTAATTCAAACCTGTATCATGATGGCGTTTAAGAATTTTGAAAAATCATTTACGCCCGCTCCATAGCTATAGTCTTTTGATATGGTTTTTGCCAAACTAATCTTGGCCTCTTCATGGAACTGCAATGAGTAAAGTTCAGGAAAATTGTAAGAGAATGACACAGACATATATAGATAACTAGACCGATAGATATATAATTAGATAATAGATCGATTTTTTTAATATATTGACATTAACCTCGAGTAATATTTAAATATTATTATTATTATTATTATTATTATTATTATTATTATTATTAGTAGTAGTAGTAAGTAGTAGTAGTAGTAGTAGTAGTAGTAGTAGTAGTAGTAGTAGTAGTAGTAGTAGTAGTAGCAGCAGTAGTAGTAGTAGTAGTAGTAGTAGTAGTAGTAGTAGTAGTAGTAGTAGTAGTAGTAGTAGTAGTAGTAGTAGTAGTAGTAGTAGTAGTAGTAGTATAATCATTATTATTATTAATTTGTTTGTATTTGTTTTTGTATAATGGATATATAAATGGAATGGATGTATCTAATAACACTGTATGGGTGGGATGGACTGAAATATTGCACAATGTTTGAAATGCACGATGTACTGATGAAATTACATATAGTCAGGCACAATATGCGGGTAATAGAAGGTATGAGATTTCATCAATATGGCTATACACAGCGCATGAAAGAAAGACACGATGAGATTATATATCTCTTCGACCACATGTATATTTAGTTCTACTATTTACAGAACATAATCAATCGAAATTACAGATTTAAGACTTTGTAGATCTTTTTCTTTGGAATCTTCTATCTTGAGGTGGTTAAAATACGACGACGTTAGTTTGTTGGTAGCACATCCATAGCTATAGAAATATCAAGACAGCGATGGACAGAAAAAACATCCTGACTCAAATTGATAAAGAAGGATCGAACCTATGGAAGCTTGCAAAATCACTAAATGGAGAATAATCACAAAACAGCCCATTAACATTGGCAAAAAGAAGAAAAAAACACTGTCTCAAATGAATTTATGGATTTCTTCCAATCAGTGTGCAACAATAATACCGATACGATTCAAGAAAAGGACATTAAACAAAAGAGAAGGAAATGGTAGAACCAGAAGAGGAAGAAACGTGCATGTCATCCCCATTCAAGGAGCAATCAGCAAACTATTGAATAAACGTGCACCAGGACCGGATGGAATAACAAATGACATGATGTTACATTTAGGGAATCTGGCCATAAAGAAACTTCTACAATTTTTTAACGGCAGCTGGAAGCATGGGAAACTGCTACCACTTTGGAAAAGGCTGTCCTCACAGCTATTCACAAACAGGGAAAACCCAAAAACGAGACCAGCAGTTATCACCCACTCAGAGCAAGAAGGGTTTAGAAAATACAGATCAATGGAAGACCAAGTGACATTTATAGCTCAAGAAATTAAAAAAGGCTTCCAGAACAACAACAAAACATTAGTTGTCTGGGAAGACATGGAAAAGCGTTTGACCGAGTATGGAAAACTGGACTGCTGAGCAAACTACTGAAAATAGCAGTAAATAGAACAATATACACCTGAGTAAAGGCATACTAAACCAGAGAAAAGCAACAGTGAATATTGGAAAGACCAAAAGCAAGACACCAATCCTCAATCACGGAGTTCCCCAGGGTGGAGCTCCTCACCGACACTATTCTTGATATTCATGAATGACCTAGAAAATGTGTTATCCACCAGAGTAAAGGGATCCATTTATGCAGATAATTTAGCCCTCATCAGCACAAAGATGAGGCCTGCACATTTCAAAGAAAGATGCAGATAAAACTGAACTACTTGGAAGAATGGACAAAGAAATGGTACAAGTCTGTAAATGCCAGTAAGACAACATATTTAGTCTTTGGCCTCTCTATTAAATATCAACAAGCCAAATTGAAAATAGGAACAAGGCTTTTGAAGAATGATGACACTCTAAATATCTTGGAGTAACCTTTGACCAAAGATTGACCTGGAAACCGCATGTGGGAAAACGCAAGAGAAAGCAATAAAAAGAATGAGCACTACTGAAAACACTGGCAGGAATAGAATGAGGATCAAACCAATCAGTCTCCGAGAAGACCTACACAGCATATGTTGGCCCTCTTCTAGAATATGGGATAACAGCATGGGGAACCACAGCAGCATCATATTTCTCTGGGGAGATTTCTTTTCGGATTAGGTTATTTTTATAGTCAAATTTTGGATTACGGGGGAAATTTATGGTGACAAATTTGGGAAACGATTCTTCCGATAACGGGTTTTCAAACTAAACGTTTTCGCGTGTATACATATATGAGCAAAAGATGAACTTTGAAAAAAAAAGCAATTAAAATGTCTTTGTAAATTCCCGTAAATGAGTATTTATAGGTCACAAACTATATTTGATAGATGAGTCAATGAATAAATTAAAATAACACTGAGCAAAGAAAAATAAAGGTGCAGTTCCATCAAGACATTTGTAAACTTAAGTTGCAGCTTTAGATTTTAATCCTTCTTTCGACTGTTAACCAGTGAAGCTTTGTCAGTAGGGGGGGGTGCAATTTCAAATATTCGCTTTTTAAAGATAAGTCTGGCTGCATTGTTTTGAATGACTTGAATTCCTTTTTTTTTTCTTGCGGGGGACCAAACAACAGGCAATTACAATAGTCACGCTTGGAGAATACGGGAGTTGTGACAAGTTTTTTTTGTAGCATCACTTGTTAAGAATGGACTGATGGAGCTAATCTTTCTCAAGGAAAACGTTAATCATTTAACTAAGGAGCTCACTTGATGATCCATATTAAGTTCACCTTATTTACCATGTTGATTTTCTGTTCACCTATTCTCATCAAATTTTAATTTGTTTCCATTCATCCATTCCTTTGTTTTGGACTATGCAAGCTTCACCTTTTCTGATGATTTCATCCAAGCCAACATCGAAATTAACATTGTATACTTGGATATCATCAGCATGTTGATGGTAACACGATATAGTTATTGAAAGACTTAAAATAATGAGTAATCTACATGGCAAAAGAATTGACCCTAGTGCGGACCCTTGCGGCACGCCGTAGTTGGGATGAAATTATCTGGATCTATAATTCTCTATAACAATAAACTGTTTCTCTGTCTTTTTCTCGTTCAGTGTCTGGTAACTTACCGAGTTGTTAATGTCCACCAAGAGCCACAAGAAGACAAATTGAATGATGAATGCCACCAGAATGAGTCCAATGGTCTGTGGAAGGCAAAAGCACTAATCTCACAACCCTTGTCGTTACCATCACCTTCTAGATAACCCTTGGTCTTCACAATTACTCTTTACAAACCCTGGTCGTCAGCATCGCTTTCGTGACGACATTGATCGTCATCATCATTCCTTGGAAACCCCCTGGTTATCATTATCGCCCTTTAGACAACCTTAGACATCATTGCCCTTTCGACAATTAATGTCGTCAACATTATTCTTTACAAAACCCTTGATCATCGGCATAACTTTTTAGAAAACCATTGTTCATCACCAGCAGCCTTTAGAAAGCCCACGGTCATCATTATCACCCTTTAGAAAACAATGTCCATCATCATCCCCCTTTAGAAAACCCAGGATCATTATCATCACTTTTAGAAAATCATTGTTAATCACATCAAGGTCATCACCAATACACTTTAAGAAACCCATGGTCGTAACCATCAAACTGAGGAAAACCCATGGTTATCACCATTTACTTTTAGAAAATTCTTGGTCACTGCCATCACCTTGTACATAACCATTGGTTTTCACAATCCTCTTTACAAACACTGGTTGTCACCACCGGCCTTTATAAAACCTAGGGTCATCCCCATTACCCTTTAGGAAACATACGGTCATCAACATCACCCTTTACAAAACCCATGGCATTCGCCAGTATTCTTTAGAAAACCAATGGTCATCACTTTCCCCGTTTAGAAAACCCCTGGTCATTACCATCACCCTTTCAAAAACCCATGGTCGTCACCATCATCGTTTAGAAAACACATAGTCATCATCATTATCCGTTAGAAAACTCATGGTCATGACCATTACCCGATAGATGACCCATGCTCAACATCATTACCGTTAGAAAACCCATGGTTCTCACCATTATGCGTTTGATAATCCATGGTCATCATCACTACCGTTAGAAAACCAATGATCCTCATTACTATCGTTAGAAAACCCATGGTCATCACCATTATGCATTAGAAAATGCATGGCCATCCCCATTACGTGTTCGAAAATCCATGGTCACCACCACTACCTGTTAGATAACCCATGGTCATCACTATTACCCCATACAAAACACATGGTTATCATCATTATGCGTTAGAAAATCCATGGTTATCACCATTACCCATTAGACAACCTAAGCTCATCATTATTACCCGTTACAAAATCCATGGTCATCACTATTACGTGTTAGAAAATCCATGGTCATCACCTTTACCCGTTAGAAAACCCATGGTCTTCATCATTACCCATTAGAAAACCCATGATCATCCCAATTACCCGTTATATAACCCATGGTCATCACTTGTACCTGTTAGAAATTGTTGATCATCATTAACCGTTAGAAAACCCGTGGTCATCACCACTACCCGTTATATAACCCCTGATCATTATCATTAACCCTTAGATAACTCATGGTCATCACCATCACCCGTTAGAAAACCCATGATCGTCATCATTACCAGTACCCGCTAGACAACTCTTGGTCATTACCAGCACTCTTTGGGAAGTCTTTGGTCCGTACCAATACTCTTTGGGAACTCTTTGGTCTATCACTTTTGGGAAATCTTTGGTCATTACCATTACTCTTTGGGAAATCTTTCGTCTATCAGTCTTTAGGAAATCTTTGGTCATTACCATCACTCTTTGGGGATTCTTTGGTCGTTACCATCACTTTTTGGGAAATCTTTGGTCATTATCATCCCTTTTTGGGAAATCTTTGATCATTACCATCACTCTTTCGAAATCTTTGGTCATTACCATCACGTTTTGGGAAATATTTGGTCATTATCATCCCTTTTTGGGAAATCTTTGGTCATTACCATCACTCTTTCGAAATCTTTGGTCATTACCATCACTTTTTGGGAAATATTTTGTCATTATCATAATTTTTTGGGAAATCTTTGATCATTACCATCATTCTTTGGGAAACGGTCGGTCATTATCACTTGTTGGGAAATCGTTCGTCATTTTCATCGCTTTTTGAGAAAACTTTGGTCATTAACATTACTCTTTTGGAAATTATTGGTCATAACATAACTCTCTGGGAAACCTTTGATCATGACAATCCCTCTTTAGGAAATCTTTGGTCCTTACCATCACTCTTTTGGAAACCTTTGGTCTATCACTCTTTGGGAAATTTTTGGTCCTTACCATCATTCTTTTTGAAAACTTTGGTCATTACCATCATTTTTTGGAAAACCTTTGGTCTATCACTCTTTGGGAAATCTTTGGTTTATCACTCTATGGGAAATTTTTGGTCATTACCATCACTCTTTGGGAAATCTTTGGTCTATCTCTCTTTGAGAAATCTTTGGTCATTACCATCACTTTTTGGGAAACTTTTGGTCTATCACTCTTTGGGAAATCTTTGATCTATCTCTCTTTGGGAAACCTTTGGTCATTACCATCACTCTTTGGGAAATCTTTGGTCCTTACCATCACTCTTTGGGAAATTCTTTGTCATTACCATTACTCTTTGAGAACCTTTGTTTTATTCCTTTTTGGTCATTACCATCGCTGTTTGGGAAATCTTTGGTCATTATCATCACCCTTTGGGAAATCTTTTGTCATTACCATCACTTTTTGAGAAATCTTTGGTCATTACCATCGCTCTTTGGGAAATGTTTGTTCATTACCATTACTGTTTCGGAAATCCTTGGTCCTCACCATCGCTCTTTGGGAAACGTTTGGTCATTATCATCACTCTTTGAGAAACCTTTGGCCATTACCATAACCCTTTAGAAAATATTTGGTCACCACAATCAGTCTTTAGACAACCCTTGGTCAACACCATCACCATTTAAATAACTCTTGGTCATGATTACCATTAAGATAAGCCCTGTCAAAATTCAAGATATATTTTCCAATTTGCTGTTGTCTGCGTAAAGCCTTTCGGGTAAAGGGATTTGGTAACCGAAGTCTAGCTAATGGACGGACATTTCACAAGTCACTTGAGATTTACTCTTAAAAATCTAATATTACTAATAATATCCGGCCCACCCCCCATTTTAAGAATAGATAGACCTGATTTCTCCAGTTTTCTTCCTTTTATATATGGAACATTAACTATGGTTTCAAAGTCAAGCTTTGGCTAGGGTACCTTTTCATACAGTTTGCATTGCCTGCATACTGTTGCTGGTTTTTTTTAAATTTACCCACCATGGCGATGGTTTCAGGGCGAATTAAGCGGAACCAAGAAGATGAAAGATAAGTGAAAGAATAAAAGGAAAGAAGTAGGACCTACCAGCAACGCCCACCAACCACCCGCAATGTTGGTGAGTTATAACATACTAGTACAATAAAGTAAAGATGAGTCACCAATGTCTGCCCTTCCTTTGTTTTCTTTTGAACACGATAACGACATCTTCATGACCAAAGCCTTTCACGTCCGCCAGAGTACAGGCCACACGCGAGAGCTTTCCATCTTTTATTCTCCTGTGAGATCTTTCTTATTTCACTCCAGTCTCTTCCTTTCTATAGTCCTTCTCCGTGTGTCCTGTGGCCTACCCTGGTGTCGTCTTCCTGCGGATTTCATTGCAATGCTTGTCTTGTTATATTTAAAGCAGGATTTCTGTAAATATGTCCAATCGATCTCCATGATTTTCTCCCAAGGGTTTTTCCAATGGTTTTCATTCCTGTTCTTGCCCATAGCTCTTCATTTCTAACCATGTCTTGCCATTTAATTCTCAAGATTCTTCGAAGACATCCATTGACAAAGGATTGAGTATTATTCACTGTCCCTTAAAGTGGTTTTCAAGTCTTTTGTCCCTATAGAAGAACAGACATGACATTCGACTTGAAAAGTCTTATCTTTAGGCCAATTGTCTTGCTTTCCACACATTTTTTGAATTGAGAGAATGTTGTTCTTGTTTTTCCAATTCTACTCTTAACATCTGCATCGGTTCCTCCTTGTTTATCAACAATACTGTCTAAACACATGAAGGATTTTACCTTCTCCAGTGGGGTGTCCTGTATGTTAATGGATTTATGTGATGATGACTTAATTTTCATTATCTTGGTCTTTCCTTCATGAATGTAGAGGCCGATAGAGCAGGCTAGCTCATTTAACTCTTCGTTTTATTTTACCAATATTCTTTTGAGTGGGAGAGTAAGGCCAGATAGTCTGCAAAATCTAGATAATTTAGCTGGTGCCATGAAGTACATTGGATGCCATTCCTCATGCAGCGTGTAGTCTCTTTCATGATGCAGTCGATGGTCACAATGAAAAGGAAGGATGAGAGGATACACCCTTGGAGAACACATCTTTTTACTTGAAAGCCATCATACATGGAGAGCCTTGCATATTGTTCCTTGATACGATGTTTGAACAAGTTTCACACATTTCTGTGGAATTCCATGATGCATCAGTGTGCAAATGATGTGTCTGTCCCCACTGTCAAAGGCCATCTCAAAGTCTACAAAATTGATAATAACTTGCAAATTTCATTCAAGGGATTGTTCTACAATAATTCTTAATGTAGCGATTTGGTCCGTACATGATCTATTCTTTCTGAAACCAACCTGCTCATCTCTTAGCCTTTCACCCATTGCTTTCCTTATCCTTTCTAAGAGAATTCTATTGAAAACATTTCCTGGAATTGACAGCAAGGTTATTCCGCGATAGTTGTTGCAATTACCGAGGTCACCGTTCTTTGGAAGTTTTATTAAGTGCCCTTCTATCCAGTTGTCTGGGATCTTTTTACCAACCTACAAGCAGTTACACACAATTATCTTTAAAAACAAAAAAAGGCAATGAGACTCCTTCTCCTCTCTTGGTCATCCAACACTAAACTACAAAGAGTTACAGCAAAAAAAGAAAGGCCATGACCAAACCCAAATTAAAACAAGCAACGAGATACGCAAAAACAAAACGACGAAAAAAAAAAAGACTAACAAAAATAAGCAAGATAAAAAATAAAACCCAAAGCAAAAGAAATCACATAAATGGAACCAACTCCCTCCATCCTACCCCCTCTCCCCCCCCTCGTTACCCCCCCAAAAAAAAAACAAAAAAAAAAAAAAACAATACAAAACAACAACAACAAAACACCAATCCCAAAACAACAAACAAACCAGAAAACAAATGCACGAAAAACCCAACTCAACAACAAAACAACAAAACAACAAAACCAAATAGAAATAAACACACAAAGAAACATAACCAACTACCACTCTCACCACGGACAATGATATCAACAAAAGCAACAACGACAACAACGACGACAACGACAGCTAAACCATGGACTCACCACAAAGGTCGCTGTTGAGTTGTTGAAGACGACAGCGATTATGCCGGCAATGGCAAAAGCCAGGACAATGACGCCGATGACGATGAGGATACTACCCAGGGTATCGGACCTGATCAAAACGTAACAACAAGGGTAACGGTCAAAGCAACTTTAAGTCCTTAAAACACACACACAAAAACACACACACACAAACACGCACGCGCGCATACGTGTGCATATAGGTTTGTTTGTTTTAACACGTTCATCATAATTTTGCAATGATATTAGGGTGGATTAAATGAAAACAACAATTAGTTCAAAGGTAAGTGCAAGAGAGAAAGGAAAAATGAAGGTCCCACAAGCTTTGTTTGTTTTGTTTTTTTTGCTTGAAATAAACCCTGTCCACCAAGGCGGTGATCTCAGGGCTCGTATCTGACTCATAGGTGTCACAGTGGAAAATCAAATACTTTAAGAAATCAAGACAAATTTATAAATGTTAGAAAATAAAATATAATACAAATATAAATACTGTGTTATGATATTATCATCAAGATATACTTTTCTAGATTTGTTGAACATAGAAGAACATGTTTTCGGATCAGTCTCTCAAACGTGTATAATAAACGTATATTTCGAACTAATATTTTAATAGTATTTCAGCCAAATCAGAGCACTTTAGTAGAATATGATTGATAGTATAAAGGCAATCACAGACGTAATAGAAATGCCGGTCGTCATGGGTCAGCAGGTAACCTTGCGAAATCCAGGAGTGACCAATATGGGGGCGGCTAATATGCTTTCCTCTTTTCTACATCTTGATTTTACATAATTTGGTCTTTCTGTATAGGAAGCCGACGGAACTGTGAATATATGATGGAACTATTGACATGATACAGTACAGTAAGAAACCAAATTGGTATAAGCTAGTTACAACGATGAAACTATCAGAATAGGATACCAATACAAAGAGGTTTGTAGACAGGCCAGAAGTGATAAGAAACTCAATGCAATAAAGGCAGCAGATAAAAACAACACTCAATCTATTTATTTATACTGGAACAAATATTTCAAAACCTCAAGTTTCGATCACAAACAGACATGGAAAGAGGAGTTAAAACAAAGATGGACGGATCATCTAAACGTACCTCCAAAGATAAGTAGGAAGAAGACTTATTCATATATACAAGTGTGATCCGAACAGAATAAGTAACAAAGGCAGCTCAAACATTAAATAATTAAAAAGCTCCGATCCAGCCCCAGGAAGTGAATGATTTAAACTTATTAAAATGGTGGACCATTTCTTATTGAAATGCAAACAGACTCATGTAGTATGGTAACAGGAGAGGTTATCATAGAACTGGAAGGATGGCACTAGCTTTACATTGGCAAGAAAAGGTGATCTTCGGAACTGTCTAAACTGATGAAGGATAAACTTACTTTCACTTACAAGTTAGGTCATGTGCAATATAACTTTGGAAAGAACAAAGGACATGAGTGATCTCAGAGTAAGAGACAACCAATCTGGATTCAGAAGAGGCAGATCATGTAACAATGCCATGTCTACATACACTACGACAGATCATCGACAAATCTCATGAATCAAAACCTTCAGTATTAATATATTTTATAGATGTTCAGAAAGCTTTTGACAGTGACCATCGGGAAAGAATTTGGAAAACAGTAAGATGGCATTTCTGACAACATTGTTAACGCGGTGAAAGCCCTTTACAATGACCATGCCGCTGTATAAGAACAGGTCAGAGAACCTGACACAGTGTGAGGACAGAAGTGAAAAAGCAGGGATGTATGCTAAACCATGACAACAGACAATGCAGAGACGAACACTGTTGTAAGGGTAGAAAGAATTAAACAGACAGAAAAGCTTACCTGACTGGGCAGCAAAATCACCCACAATAGACAAGGAAATAGCAATCAAAATCAAAGAGCGAATGCAGCCTTTGGAAAACTTAACAACATCATCGAGTAGAAAAGCCAAAAGACAAAAGATAAAAATAGATCTAGGGAGGGGTACATTGCAATCAACCTTGTTGTATGGTTTCGTTATATTCAAAGGATTAATCAAGATGGATACGCCAAGGGCACAATGCTCTGGGAAACGAATACACAAAGGATAAGAGGCCGCCCAGGGACCGCCTGGAAGAGCACGTTGAGAAAGACCGTACGTCTGGGATGACGTACAGAGACTGGCGCTGATAGAAATGAGTGGAGACAATGGATGGCCCAATGTGTCTTTGACACGGGAAGAACCAAGGTCTTAGATTACTTCACATTTGCATGAAATTGCAATTCGTACTTAGTGGGGTTTTCTTCATATTTGGGACAAGGTCGATAAGTGAATAACAATACTTGCCATGAGCCCAGATCAGCATTTCCCATTTTTAGTGACACAATTAACAGATTTTCGGTGGCCTTTTTGTATGGTTCTGGTTTGACATTGCTCACATAAGGTTCCATGAAATGGGCAAGATTGAAACGCAGCATGCCACCGATGATCAGGGCTGCCAGACCCCATATCTGGTAGAATATTTAAAAGTCACAACAATTAAGGTTACATAACGCTGCACGAATATGGATGCTATAAGCGACTTTATAAATATAAAAACGAATTAACTCCTCCTCTCCCCCCCGCCCCGACTAGACCACGGCTAGTCCAATAGTCCTTCGAAATCAAAGGGGTATTTGCGGAATCCTCATTATTTGATTTGATTTGTTTTAACCATAACCACAAATAAGTTGTCCTCAAGAGTATTGTTAAGATTTTTAATTTTGCTCAGACTGCCCTGTAATCAGCCAAATGATCTTTCACGTGCACAGTGTTGTTATCTGCACTCGAGAACTCCGTTTTATCGCCCGTCTCCGATGGGATTAGGTCTTGATCTACCTAACTGGACAAGACAGGAGTGGATTTTAATCAAAGATTTTTTAGAGATTTTCAACCTGCTGTGACTTGAACTCACAACCTTTTGGTCGAGAGGTCAGGTCGACATCATGCCTTTGAACTACCAAGTTCCTTGTCTCCATATCACTAGGCCTGGACCTAGATCTATCTTTGATCCTCCTTTATAAATTGTGCCTTGGTGTCCCACTCGTGATACTTCATCTGCTTCGTTGGCAATGACTGATCTTTTGTCTTGTCTTGCATTCCTTTTGACTTCCTTATTTATTTCCTGATATTGAGTTGCGAGTCTTTCTGTCAATCTGCTTGATTTTAGATTAAATATTTTCTTCTTCATTTCCTTCCTCTTTTCAATTGATCTCCATGTGTCATTTGACAGTTATTTTTTCCTTTTGTGTCTTTTTGTTCCAAAGCATGGTTTAGCTATCTCTAGGTAGGAATGTTGAATATTATTCCATCTGCTGTTGATTAAATTTCCAGCCCATGGTTTGTCACCATCCATATTAAACAGCACCTGAATCCTATATCATGTTTCAAGCTTATCATAAGCGCTTGGCTGTATTATGATCTTTAAGCGGGTCCATATCGCATCGCTCTCTGGCTTTCCTGGTGTATTTGCTTTTCTCAATTTTGTTCTTAGATTTGCAAACATTAGATGGTAATCACGTTCAACGTTGGTTACTCTTTTGCCTTTCACATCAAGGATGGGATCTTCTCCATGTTCAATTTATGAGAAGATGATCGATTTGGATTCCATCTCTTCTATTTGATGAATAACATGTAAGCTTGTGAATCTCCTTATGAGGAAACAGACTTCTACCAATGACAAAAATCATTATTGTTGCAAAAGTCCTATAATCTTTCTGCGTTGTCATTTATTACACCACACCCTTCTTGTCCCATAGTTCAGTCATTTGTACTATTTCTTGCAACTAATCTTTGCATTTAGGTTGCCCATAATAATATTTGTGTCATGTTTTGATATTTTCTCCAATTCATGCTTTTATAAATATATAAATACATACATAATTACATACATAATCACATACATAATTACATACATACATATATACATACATACATACATACATACATACATACATACATACATACATACATACATACATACATACATACATACATACATACATGTAAACATACATACATACATATGTACATACATACATGCATACATGTATACATACATACATGGATACATATATACATGCAAACACATATATACATACAAACAAACATACATACCTACATACACATATACATTTACGAACATTCATATATATATATATACATACATACATGCATGCTTTTATACGTACACAGATACTAACGTACATACATGCATGCATACATACATACATACATACATACATACATACATACATACATACATGTATACATGCATACATACATACATACGTACACAGATACTAACGTACATACATGCATACATACATACATACATGTATACATGCATACATACATACATACGTACATACAAAATTACATACCTCCATAATTACATACATGCATACATAAGTACATACATACATACATACATTTCGAAATACATACATAGGATAGAGAAACAAATATGGGAATAGAATGAGATGAGAGACATGAAGACAAATTGTATATACATGCAAATATAGGAAGATAGAGAGATAAATAGATAGGCAGACAGACACCTAGACAATATATGTAGACTTACAGATAGATAGATATATAGGTAGATAAATAGATAGATAAAAGATAGATAGATAGATAGATAGATATAGATAAATAGATAGATAGATAGATAGATAGATAGATATACAGATAGATAGTTATATAATTAGATAGATAGATAGATATATATATATACATATAGATAGTTATATAATTAGATAGATAGATAGATTGATAGATAGATAGATAGATAGATAGATAGATAGATAGATAGATAAATAGATAGATAGATAGATAGCTAGATAGATGGATATATATATATATATATATATATATATATATATATATATATATATATATAAATAGATATATAGATAGATAGATAAATATATATATAAATATATATATATATAGATAGATATATATATATATATATATATATATATATATATATATATATATATATATATATATATAGATAGATAGATAGATAGATAGATAGATAGATAGATAGATAGATAGATAGATAGATAGATAGATTGATAGATAGATAGATAGCTAGATAGACAGATAGATAATTAAAATAGATAAGTAAGACAGACATGCAGGCAGGCAGATAGGTGGGTAGATTAACATACCAAGCTGCCGGCGAGTGACACCAGGAAGAAACATTCGATTATCGTAAACATTGTGAGCCTGGGTGTCGTTGGTTTCACAGAATAGCCATGGGTGGAAGTTTACAGACACTGAAATAAAAATCAAATATCAGAAATATTGTCAAAACATAGAAAAAAGTAGAGATTTGTTGTGAAAATATTTTTAAGGAAAAAGAAAAGATTCTATTTCAACTGTCGGCGGGGCTTGAACCCTCGACCTTTGGGTTGAGAGGCCGACATCTTACCTCT
>JAXRKP010000140.1:470000-472500 GCA_037039925.1 Doris montereyensis
TGTATAATTTTTGGTTTTGTCTAATTGGGTCTATTGTTTTGTTTAATGGTTTTGTTTTTAAGTCTATGGTTTTGTCTAATTGGGTCTATTATTTTGTTTAATTCAGTCTATGGTTTTGTCTATTTTGGTCTCATGTTTTGTTTAATTAGGTCTATTGTTTTATTTAATTGGGTCTATTATTTTGTTTAATTCAGTCTATTATTTTGTTTAATTCAGTCTATGGTTTTGTCTATTTTGGTCTTATGTTTTGTTTAATTGGGTCTATTGTTTTATTTAATTGGGTCTATTATTTTTGTTTAATTGGGTCGATTGTCTTTGTCTAATTTGGTCTAATATCTTTTCTATGTCAATCTATTGTTTTGTTTAATTCGGTCTTATGTTTTGTCTAATCAGTCTATTGTGTTATCTAATATGGTCTATTATTTTGTCTAGTTCAGTTGATTGTTTTTTTTCTCTTCTAAATCGATTAACTGTTTTGTCTAATCCAGTCTTTTCTTTGCACTTACGTGAATTATTTGGGATGACCTTGACGACAAGAAGTAAAAACCAAATGGAAATACAAGCAGATGGGACCAACATAGTCAGCATTATTATTTTGTGACGTTTCATAATCCTGTCCGATAGCCTGAACACAGGAAGAAAATAAATCAAATGATGTCACATGTACTCAAATTAATACAATGGGACCAACATAGTCAGCATTATTATTTTGTGACGTTTCATAATCCTGTCCGACAGCCTGAACACAGGAATAAAATAAATCAAATGATGTCACATGTACTCAAATTAATACAAATTATGATTATTTTGTGACGTTTCATAAACCTGTTTGATAGCCTGAACACAGGAAGAAAATAAAGCAAATGATGTCACATGTACTCAAATTAATACAATGGGACCAATATAGTCAGCATTATTATTTTGTGACGTTTCATAATCCTGTCCGATAGCCTGAACACAGGAAGAAAATAAATCAAATGATGTCACATGTACTCAAATTAATACAAATTATGATTATTTTGTGTTTCATAAACGTTTCATAATCTTGTCCGATAGACGTTTCATAATCCTGAACACACAGGAAGAAAATAAATCAATATGATGTCATATATATTCAGATTAATCAAAAGAATGATGATTTTGTGACGTTTCATAAACCTGTCCGACAACCTGAACACAGGAAGAAAATAAATCAAATGATGTCACATGTACTCAAATTAATACAAATTATGATTATTTTGTGACGTTTCATAAACCTGTTGGACAGCCTGAACACAGGAAGAAAATAAATCAATATGATGTCATATCTATTCAGATTAATCAGAATAATGATGATTTTGTGACGTTTCATAAACCTGTTCGATAGCCTGAACACAGGAAGAAAATAAATCAAATGATGTCACATGTACTCAAATTAATACAAATTATGATTATTTTGTGACGTTTCATAAACCTGTTCGACAGCCTGAACACAGGAAGAAAATAAATCAATATGATGTCACATCTATTCAGATTAATACAAATTATGATGATTTTGTGACGTTTCATAAACCTGTTCGACAGCCGACAGGAAGAAAATAAATCAATATGATGTCATATCTATTCAGATTAATCAAAAGAATGATGATTTTGTGACGTTTCATAAACCTGTCCGACAACCTGAACTCAGAGAGAAAATGATGTCATATTTACTCAGATTAATCAAATCATGATCAATAAAATTAATAATTAGCACAACTTTTGCAACTTTTTCGAACCATTCTACTAACAAACAGGCCCCCCTAAAGTTTAGCGAGTGATTCAAAAGGTCCAACTGGCCAATTCATGAATTAATTATAACTCAATAGATAACAATATCTAAATCAATACCCAATGGGATGAATAAATAATGATTTACATGAAGAAACATATATAAATATATAAATACATAATATTAAAGATATCATATTAATCAATACAAAATGGGATAATGGGGCGGGGGGGAACTACTCACTGTTTGTCTTTACACTTATAGATCTATGTTAGAAACTACTTTAGAGGCCTATATAACATTTTTGTAATGTATTTATTCGTCAATGTTCAATGGTTTATTAATGCCATAATAATAATTGATTAATAATAATAATAATAATAATAATAATAATTGTAAACAAAGTTTAGATCTGACGGTTTTGCTGGGACATCTGGAACGAACTTTATTGAAAATACTGCTAGCCATGATTGGATTCGCGCCAAAGATTTTGTTAATAAGGCGTGAGTTAGGTTTGTGGCGCGCTCCTTAAAGAGGAGAGTGCCGACGGAGATGTCACGAGTTCAATCGCCATGGTGGCCAGAGATTTCTTTTGTCTATTTTTTGCATTTGTTTTTGTTTATTCCATTCTTTAATTTAGTCTTCGAAAATAGCAGTGCATAGACTAGAGCAGTACAGACAGCGATATGATATCAATATAATACAAAACATAATACCGATAACGACTATAGATAATACCGTACTAAGTGC
>JAXRKP010000140.1:477500-485000 GCA_037039925.1 Doris montereyensis
CTTCAGATATATCAACATATTCAGCTGTCTTGGTCATTTTCTGCCCACAGTATTCTAGGTATTTCCTGGTACTTCCACTTTCAGACCAACAGGATGGTTATTACCTATTACTAAGTTTCTTGGGTAAGTACAGCTACTTGTCACCTTCAGACCAACTACTAGGTGGTTACTACCACAGTTTCTTGGGTAAGTGGTGGGGTTGTCACCTTCAGACCAACAGGTGGTTAGCCCACAGTTTCTTGGGTAAGTGGTGGGTTTTGTCACCTTCAGACCAACAGGTGGTCCTATACTTTCCTCACAGTTTCTTGGGTAAGTGGTAGGATTGTCACCTTCAGAACAACAGGTGGTTAGCCCACAGTTTCTTGGGTAAGTGGTGGGGTTGTCACCTGTTTTCAGACCAACATCTGGTGGTTGGCCCACAGTATTCTCCAGGATATATCAACATAAGTGGTGGGGTTGTCACCTTCAGACCAAATACAGGTGGTATATCACCAAATACACAGTTTCTTGGGTAAGTGGTAGGGTTGTCACCTTAAGACCAACAGGTGGTTAGCCCACAGTTTCTGAAAGATTGGGTAAGTGGTAGGGTTGTCACCTTCAGACCAACAGGTGGTTAGCCCTACTAGTATTCTGGGTAAGTACTACTACTGTTGTCACAACTTACACTACTACTAACTACTAATGGTCACTACTCTACAGTATACAACTGGGTAAGCGGTTGGGTTGTACACCTTAAGATCAACAGGTGGTTAGCTCACAGTATCTTCAACAAATAGTAAGTGGTGGGGTTGTCACCTGTTTGAACAGCAAGTGGTCAGCCCACTATAAGTATTCTGGGTAAGTGGTGGGGTTGTCACCTTAAATCACACATAGAAGTTTATCCCACTAGAAGATATATCACAACAAATACACTATGGTGGGGTTGTCACACTTCAGACCAACAGGTGGTTAGCCAACAAGTATCTTGGGTAAGTCACAACAAACACTATAGGGGTTGTCACACTTAGAAGACCAACAGGAAGGTTAGCCAAACAAATATAAGTATATTCTACAGTAGTATGTGCTGGGGTTGTCACCTTCAGATCAACAAGGGGTTAGCCCACAGTATATTGGGTCACAACAAGTGACAATATAGAAGTTGTCACCTTCAGACCAACAGGTGGTTAGCCCACAGTATTCTAGGTAAGTGGTAGGGTTGTCACCTTCAGACCAACAGGTGGTTAGCCCACAGTTTCTTGGGTGAAGTGGTAAGTTGTCACCTTCAGACCAACAAGTAGTCAGAAGATATATCCCAACAAATTCTGGGTAAGTGGTGGGGATTGTCACCTTCAGATCAACAAGTAGTTATCCCACAGTATTATGAAGGTAATTGGTGGGGTTGTCACCTTCAGACCAACAGGTAGAAGTTAGCCCAAACAGTATCTTGGGTAAGTGGTGGGGTTGTCACCTTCAGACCAACAGGTGGTTAGAAGTATTCTAGGTATGTGCTTGGTTTAAATGTTCAAGAGGTTAGCCCACATATATTAAAACAATTATTGGGGTTGTCACCTTCAGATCAACAGGTGGTTAGCCCACAGTATTCATGTAAGTGGTACTTTTTCACCCTCAGACTAACATGTGGTTAGATCACAGTATCTTGGGTAAGTTTTTCTTCAGACAACAGGTGTGTGATACCTGGGTTGTGGGTTGTCACCTTCAGACCATCGGCAAGTGGTTAGTTGTCACAGTTATTCTAGGTAAGTGCTGGGGTTGTCACTTATTTCAGACCAACAGGTGGTCAGCTCACAGTATTCTGGCAAAAGTAAGTGGTTGGGTTGTCACCTTAAGATCAACAGGTGGTTAGCTCACAGTATCTTCTACAGTAAGTGGTGGGGTTGTCACCTTCAGACCAGCAAGTGGTCAGCCCACAGTATTCGGGTAAGTGGTGGGGTTGTCACCTTCAGATCAACAAGTAGTTATCCCACAGTATTCTGGGTAATTGGTGGGGTTGTCACCTTCAGACCAACAGGTGGTTAGCCCACAGGGTATCTTGGTAAGTGTTGGGGTTGTCACCTTCAGACCAACAGGTGTTTTATAATATTTGTTATTTAAACAATCTCTATCAACCTCAAAATTTCATCACCATCAAAACAGTATTCTAGGTAAGTGCTGGGGTTGTCACCTTCAGACCAACAGGTATTCTATCTTACAGTATCTTGAGGTAAGTGGTATTATTATCATTATTTCACACCAACAGGTGGTTATTGTTACAGTATTCTAGGTAAGTGCTGGGGTTGTCACCTTTAAAACAACAGGTGGTTAGCCCACAGTTTCTTGGGTAAGTGGTAGGAGTTGTCACTGTTATTCAGACCAACAGGTGGTTAGCCCACAGTTTTCTAGGTAAGTGCTGGGGTTGTCATTATTATTATTATTATTATTATTATTTTTATTATTATTATTATTTATTACCTTTTATTAGGTGGTCAGCTATTTTTATTATTATTATTATTATTATTATTATTATTTTTTTTTATATTATTATCATTATTATTGTTGTTGTTGTTTCATTACAGGTGGTTGAGTGTCATTCATAGTATCTTGAGTCCAAAAAACAATAGTGGTGGGGATTGTGACACCTTCAGACCTGCAAGGTGGTCAGCCCATCTCATACCTATTGGGTAAGTAGAGATGGGGGTTGTCAGTGTGGATTTTGGGGTTTGAAGGTGGAGGTAGTAGAGGTTATCAGAGATGTATTATGGGTAATTGGTGTGGGACGGAATCAGCCAGAATGGCCTTCAAACCAAGAGGTGGTCTTCTTATGCTCCTCCAAGTATCTTGAGGTAAGTGGTGGGGTTGTCACCTTCAGACCAAGAGACAGAGAGAGTGGAGAGCCCAGACAGTAGAGAGAGACAGACAGTATGTGCTGGGGTTGTCACCTTCAGATCAGCAAAGGGGTTAGCCCACAGTATCTTGGGTAAGTGGTGAGGAACCAAAGTTGTCACAGACTTCAGATCAGACAGATAGACATTTGTTTCTGACAGATATTCTAGGTAAGTGGACAGAGATTGTCACCCTCAGACAGAGAGATAACATGTGGTTAGATCACGGTATCTTGGGTAAGTGGTGGGGTTGTCACCTTCAGACCAACAGGTGATAAGCCCACAGTATCTTCATCTAAAGGACTGAAGTTGTTTTTTCTTTTATTTAGCATAAGTGATATTGACACGTAGACCTAGCATTGTCACCTTCAGACCAACAGATAACAACAACAAAAACACCCAAAGATCAACAACAGCTTACAAAGTATCTTGGGTAAGATGATCAACAACAACAAAAAACACCCAAAGATTGTCACCTTCAGACCAACACCTAAAGGTTAGCCCACAAAGATATCTTGGATCAACAACAACAAAAAACACCCAAAGATGGTGGGGTTGTCACCTTCAGATCAACAAGGTATCGGTTTTAAGCCCACAGTATCTTGGGTAAGTGTGGGGTTGTCACCTTCAGATCAACAGGTGGTTAGCCCACAGTTGCTAGGGTAAGTGGTAAGATTGTCACCTTCATACTAACATGTGGTTAGGTCACAGTATCTTGGGTAAGTGGTGGGGTTGTCACCTTCAGACCAACAGGTGGTTATCCCACAGCATCTTGGGTAAGTGGTAGAGGTTGTCACCTTAAGACCAACAGGTGGTTAGCCCACAGTTTCTTGGGTAAGTGGTAGGGTTGTCACCTTCAGACCAACAGGTGGTTAGCCCACAGTATTCTAGGTAAGTGCTGGGGTTGTCACCTTCAGACCAACAGGTGGTCAGCTCACAGTATTCTGGGTAAGCGGTTGGGTTGTCACCTTAAGATCAACAGGTGGTTAGCTCACAGTATCTTGAGTAAGTGGTGGGGTTGTCACCTTCAGACCAGCAAGTGGTCAGCCCACAGTATTCTGGGTAAGTGGTGGGGTTGTCACCTTGAGATCAACAAGTAGTTATCCCACAGTATTATGGGTAATTGGTGGGGTTGTCACCTTCAGACCAACAGGTGGTTAGCCCACAGTATCTTGGGTAAGTGGTGGGGTTGTCACCTTCAGACCAACAGGTGGTTAGCCCACAGTATTCTAGGTATGTGCTGGGGTTGTCACCTTCAGATCAACAAGGTGGTTAGCCCACAGTATATTGGGTAAGTGGTAGGGTTGTCACCTTCAGACCAACAGGTGGTTAGCCCACAGTATTCTAGGTAAGTGGTAGGGTTGTCACCTTCAGACCAACAGGTGGTTAGCCCACAGTTTCTTGGGTAAGTGGTGGGGTTGTCACCTTCAGACCAACAAGTAGTCAGCCCACAGTATTCTGGGTAAGTGGTGGGGTTGTCACCTTCAGATCAACAGGTGGTTATCCCACACCTTATTATGGGTAAGTGGTAAGGTTGTCACCTTCAGACCAACAGGTGGTTAGATCCCAGTATCTTGGGTAGTGGTGGGGTTGTCACCTTCAGACCAACAGGTGGTTAGCCCACAGTATTCTTGGGTAAGTGGTGGGGGTTGTCACCTTCAGACCAACAGGTGGTTAGCCCCAGTATCTTGGGTAAGTGGTGGGGTTGTCACCTTCAGATCAACAGGTGGTTAGCCCACAGTATTCTGGGTAAGTGGTAAGATTGTCACCCTCAGACTAACATGTGGTTAGATCACAGTATCTTGGGTAAGTGGTAAGGTTGTCACTTCAGACCAACATGTGATAAGCCCACAGTATCTTGGGTAAGTGGTGGGGTTGTCACCTTCAGACCAACAGGTGATTAGCCCACAGTATTCTAGGTAAGTGCTGGGGTTGTCACCTTCAGACCAACAGGTGGTCAGCTCAGGTAAGTATTCTGGGTCACAGTATTCTGGGTAAGCGGTTGGGTTGTCACCTTAAGATCAACAGGTGGTTAGCTCACAGTATCTTGAGTAAGTGGTGGGGTTGTCACCTTCAGACCAGCAAGTGGTCAGCCCACAGTATTCGGGTAAGTGGTGGGGTTGTCACCTTCAGATCAACAAGTAGTTATCCCACAGTATTCTGGGTAATTGGTGGGGTTGTCACCTTCAGACCAACAGGTGGTTAGCCCACAGTATCTTGGGTAAGTGTTGGGGTTGTCACCTTCAGACCAACAGGTGGTTAGCCCACAGTATTCTAGGTAAGTGCTGGGGTTGTCACCTTCAGACCAACAGGTGGTTAGCTTACAGTATCTTGGGTAAGTGGTGGGGTTGTCACCTTCAGACCAACAGGTGGTTCAACAGTGCTGGGGTTGTCACCTTTAAAACAACAGGTGGTTAGCCCACAGTATTCTTGACCAACAGGTGGTTAGCCCACAGTGGAGGGTTGTCACCTTCAGACCAACAGGTGGTCAACAGTAGGTGGTTGTAGACCAAGCCCACAGTATCTTGGGTAAGTGGTGGGGTTGTCACCTTCAGACCAACAGCAAGTGGTTTGTCACCTTGAGATCAACAAGTAGTTATCTTGGGTAAGTGGTGGGGTTGTCACCTTCAGACCAACAGGTGGTTAGCCCACAGTATCTTGGGTAAGTGGTGGGGTTGTCACCTTCAGATCAACAGGTGGTTAGCTCACAGTATCTTGGGTAAGTGGTGGGGTTGTCACCTTCAGATCAACAGGTGGTTAGCCCACAGTATCTTGGTAAGTGGTGGGGTTGTCACCTTCAGACCAACAGGTGGTTAGTCCACAGTATTCTAGGTATGTGGTGGGGTTGGTGGACCAACAGGTGGTTAGTCACAGTATCTTGGGTAAGTGGTGGGGTTGTCACCTTCAGACCAACAGGTGGTTAGCCCACAGTATTCTAGGTAAGTGGTGGGGTTGTCACTTCAGACCAACAGGTGGTTAGCCCCACAGTATGATCCAGACCAAATAGTCACAGTATTCTAGGTGGTGGGGTTGTCACCTAAGACCAACAGGTGGTCATCCCAGCATCTAGGTAAGTGGTTCACCTTCAGACCAACAGGTGGTTAGCTGATAGTATTCTAGGTAAGTGTGGGGTTGTCACCTTCAGACCAACAGGTGGTCAGCCCGACATTATTCTAAGTAAGTGGTGGGGTTGTCACCTTCAAACCAACAGGTGGTTAGCCCACAGTATTCTAGGTAAGTGGTGGGGTTGTCACCTTCAGACCAACAGGTGGTCAGCAAACGTAAGTGGTGGGGTTGTCACCCAAACCAGTGATTAGCCCACAGTATCTTGAGTTAGTGGTGGGGTTGTCACCTTCAAACCAACGTGTGATTAGCCCACAGTATCTTGAGTTAGTGATTGGGGTATCTTGAGTTAGTGGTGGGGTTGTCACCTTCAAACCAACGTGTGATTAGCCCACAGTATCTTGAGTAAGTGGTGGGGTTGTCACCTTCAAACCAACGTGGTTAGCCCACAGTATCTTGAGTAAGTGGTGGGGTTGTCACCTTCAGACCAACGTGTGATTAGCCCACAGTATCTTGAGTTAGTGGTGGGGTTGTCACCTTCAAACCAACAGATGATTAGCCCACAGTATCTTGAGTAAGTGGTGGGGTTGTCACCTTCAGACCAACAGGTGGTTAGCGCACATTATTCTTGGGCGGTGAGGGACACATCTTGAGTTAGTGGTGGGGTTGTCACTTCAGACCAACAGATGGTTAGCCCACAGTATCCTGGGTAAGTGGTGGGGTTGCCACCTTCACACTCGATGTCGGACACATAATCTGGAATGTATTGGAAAACACACCCCCTGATCCAAGTAAGTGGATAGACACGACGACGAAAAAATAGGAGATCACGTGTGCCGATCCTAGCATGTTTTGTGCACGTTGGAGGTCACTTGGTTGTTTACAAAGCAGTCGGGGTAAAATTAATGAACATATCAATACTGCCGAGATCACCTTAGTGGGTGATGTGATGTGGGTAAATACATATAAATTAAAACGAAAAAGTCGCAAGAGCAAACGGAATTACATTCATTACTTTGAAAGTGTCTAAATCTGAAACTTAAAAAACAAAAATTACAAAATCAAAAATTGAAAACCAGCTCTGACATGACGTCACTTCCGGTCAGCAGTTGATATAGTACGAACCTTTCGTTCCATGAACCAGGACAAAGGAATGCTGGTGATGATGAACATTGAAGTGCCAGCCAGAAATGTTCCTGCAATAGTTCCATTTGTCCAATCAAACACCACCATGCAAGTCTGCGATATGGGGCCAATGCTAGACCAACTCAGACCCTGATGTTAAGAAGTCAAACATTGATGTAAATTAAGTATATTCCAGCGTAGTATCGGTGGCATAGTGGTTAGGTTGCAGTACTTGAGATTATAAGGTCCCAGGTTCGAATCCTAGCAAAGCTGGATTGGATATTGTGTTCCTTGGGAAAGACTCCTTAATACGGGTTTCGCCTCTCAACCCAAGTGCAAATGAGTACAGGCGCAAGGTTGGGAGCATAAAACCTGTGTCCAGACAAGAGTCCTGTCCAAGCGGTGATTATTATCAGCTGTTCCGTTTCACACATTATGGCCTGCTACTTATCAT
>JAXRKP010001400.1:0-12500 GCA_037039925.1 Doris montereyensis
CGTACACCATCTTCCTCTGTCTACCTATATATCGTACACCATCTTCTTTCGTCTACCTATAGATGGTACACCATCTTCCTCTCTGTCTACCTATAGATGGTACACCATCTTCCTCTCTGTCTACCTATAGATGGTACACCATCTTCCTCTCTGTCTACCTATAGATGGTACACCATCTTCCTCTCTGTCTCTAGATCGTACACCATCTTCCTCTCTGTCTACCTATAGATCGTACACCATCTTCCTCTGTCTGATCGTACACAATCTTCCTCTCCTATAGATGGTACACCATCTTCCTCTCTGTCTACCTATAGATCGTACACCATTTTCACTCTGTTTACCTCTCTCAATCGTACACCATCTTCATCTGTCTACTCTATAAATCGTACACCATTTCTTCTCTGTCTACCTATAAATCGTACACCATCTTTCTCTGTCTACCTATCAAACATACACCATTTTCTCTGTGTAGGCGTTAAAAATCCTTGGCTGTTTTTAATGCAGTCTGGGTAAAATAAAAAAAAACCCATCATCCTACCAAAACCCCGAGATTACCTAGTTGTGGGTGTGGGTAAAATCAAATCAAAACAAAACAAAACAAATAAACAACCCTTATTCCAACCTGTGGCCTCCACGTCCCTCCCCATCCCTCCCCTCCCTTCCCCAACATAACTAAATATAATAATGCCAAAGCAACAAATACACAACAGCGACAGCCTAATAAAAATACTGCCTTTCCGGTCCCTCCCCCACCTCCTCCCCCACCCCCGTTTTCCCATCCTTCACCAAACATGGTAAGTAGAGTATGGTTTCACCAAGGCCGTTACAGCTCAAAGAACCCGTCCTCATCCCGGTTTCTATAATCGCTCCTTGACACGACTCTTGTCTTTCGCAGGTCCCCCCTCCCTAAGTTGACGCTGGTACCCATTTGCACATGGGTCGAGTGTGAAAACGCGCGTTACATGTCTTCCCTAAAGACCAAACCGTTGGTGCCAGCATTGCATTGTTAGGATTAGAACCTAGAGTCCGACAGCCAAACCGGTGACACCACTTACTCACCACCCGTACGTGTTTCAGGTGAGAACTAAACTTGAGTTACCCTGTCGCGTATGAGTAAACACATGACGGTGTGGTGGATTTGAACCTGAGACACTCCATCGTAATGTCCACTTTCATCTCTGGCTTGAATAATCACGTGACGGAGTTTATGGGGAGGCCAAAGCAGTGATAAAAACTCCTCATTAAGCTAAAGGTGACTGTTTTTATACTGAACGTTTAACACATTGAGATTTATGTTTGTCCTTGAAGGCTAAATGTGGGAGGCAAATTCGTTACAACAACAACAACAATAACAACAATGACAATAACAACAACAATAACAATGACAATAACAACAACAACAATGACAATAACAACAACAATAACAACAATAACAACAACAATAACAATGACAATAACAACAACAACAATAACAACAATAATAACAACAATAACAATGACAATAACAACAACAACAATGACAATAACAACAACAACAATAACAACAACAATAACAAGGAACAAAAAACAGAAGAAAAAAATAGACGGCGAAAACACAGTCCCTACCCTGACCACCTAGCGCACCCCTCCCTCCCTTCCCTCCCGCAATTATAAGAAAAAGACGAAAACACAACCTAAACACAAAGAAGTAACAACAAAAACATCACCAAGAAAGGAAACAAAGACCATCAGTTCCCCCCCCCCCCCCCCGCTTTCCAAGCAAAAAGTAAAACAACTTTAGGACAAGACACTCTTTCCAGTGGAAACCGAACAAAAATAAGAAACAACAACAACAATATCAACAGGAACAACATCATCAACAACGACAACACCAACAACTACAACAGCACCAACAACATCACCAACAAAAACATCCTCATCAACAAGAACAATAACAACAACAAAAGAAATTAAAAAAAGAAAAACAGACTAGATAAAAACATAACAAGAAGAAAGCCTCAACAAAAACAAAAACAAATGCAAAACGAAGCAAAAGAAAAAAAGCCAAAGAAACAAGGAAACAGAACGAAACAAAACTACACAGAAAAGATCACTACAATATAATAAAACCAAAATCAACACACGCAATACAACACTCAATAAAACACTAAACCCCTCACAAAACAAACAAACAAACAGACAAACACTAAACCCCTCACAAAACAAACAAACAAACAGACAAACACAAAACCCCTCACAAAACAAACAAACAAACAAACAAACAAACAAACACAAAAACTCAACGCCGAACAAACAACAAAAAAACCAAAACCAACATCTCCTTCGGCATAAGGATCGTCGTCCCTTGCGTAGTTTGATGTCCAAGGTCATATCTAAGATGTAGGACTAAGACAATGGTGTGGTGATACAGGCTGGTCTAGGCCAGTGACCTACGGCTAAAGGTCAGACAGCGTCCTTGACGAGGCGATCAGTAAACAGGTTGTGGTCAACACCTCGTTATCGGCATTAATTAATGTCCAGATTTGTGCCTGACCTGACCTGAATAAAGACACCTAATCCACAATTATCGGGCTGATAAATCGATACATAGATAATTATGTTAGTAGATGGATAGATAGATAAATAGATATAAATATTATAGAGAGATATAGATAGATAGAAAGATAGAAAAATAACAAGATGAAAAGATAAAAAGATAGATAAATAGATAGATAGAAATATAGAAAGATAGCTAGAGAGATAGATGGCTAGATAAATGGGTAGATTGATAGACAGATAGGCATAGATGGATAGATAGATAGAAGGATAGATAGAAAGATAGAAAGATAGATAGAGGGATAGATGGCTAGCTAAAAATGGAAAGATAGAAAGACGGATATACATAGATGGATAAATAGATAGATACATAGATAGATGAATATATTAATAGATGTATTGATGGATAGACAGATAGATAGAAATATAGATAGAACGATAGATAGATAGATAGATGGATAGATACATAGATAGATGGATAAATAGATAGATAGATAGATAGGTAGGTGGATAAATAGATAGATAGATAGATAAAAAATATATATATATATATATATATATATATATATATATATATATATATATATATATATATATATATATATATATGGATATATGGATAGACAGATAGATAGACAGATAGATAGATAGACAGATATATAGACATATATATACAAAGATAGATATATAGATAGATAGATGGATAGACAGATATATAGATAGATAAAAATATATATATATAGATAGATATATAGATATATAGATATATATATATATATATATATATATAGATACATAGATAGATAGACAGATAGATAGACAGATAGGTAGATATATAGATAGATAGATAGAGAGATATAGATAGATAGACAGACAGATAGATAGATAGATAGATAGATAGATAGACAACTGGATAGATAGATATACAGACAACTAGATATATATATATATATAGATAGATAGATAACTAGATAGATAGACAGACATATAGATAGATAGATAGATAAATATATAGATAGATGAAAAAGACAACTAGATAGATAGATAGATAGATAGATAGATAGATAGATAGATAGATAGATAGATAGATAGATAGATAGATAGATAGATAGATGGATGGGTAGATGGATAGACAGATAGATAGATATATAGATGAATGGATAGATGGATAGACAAATAGACTTGTCTGCTCATGATACAGTTCCCATGACAGAGTGGTGGTTTTAGCCCTGAACAGCAAGCAAGCCATGTTTAAACAAGTCGCAAGCACTTATAATTCCATGATGAAATGTAAACTTTGGCAGCCTTAAAAATGAATTCTCCTGCACAAATATATAATACATAGATCAAAATGATCGCTGATGAGGAAACTACACCCGTGCTAAACAGGGGCTAAAAATCCAATTGAATAGCGTTACAATACAACAAAGCGTACTCAAACACAAAGTAATTAAGTTAAATACATACATTTAAAAAATAAAGATTTCATTAATTAATTGAAGCTAAATTTGAAATCTTGAGCGCTGACTGTAACAGTCAAGAATTGGGTAAGTCATTTATTATCGAGAAGAAAAAGAATTGATTAAACGTTGCTATGACACCCAGAACAAAGATCTTTGAATAGTTTTCACTGTGACGTAGTGCTGGAGACTCCAAAATGAGAGTAGGCACAGCGTATAAACATGAACTTTGCACGTCCGCTCATTTCTAGCAGCCAGAAATCATAAAGCAACACTCGAACACACGACACACACATACATATACACACACACATGCGCACAAACAAAAACAAACACATACACATATGCGCACAAACACAAACAAACACATATACACACACATGCGCACAAACTCAAAACACACACATATGAGCACAAACATAAAGACACACACACATGCGCACAAACACAAACACACACACACGCATATGCGCACAAGCACAAACAACACACATACACACACATGCGCACAAACACAAACAAACGCACAGCGCACAAACACAAACACATACACATGCGCAAAAACACAAACACACACATGCGCACAAACACAAACACACACACGCATGCGTACAAACACAAACACACACACATGCTTACAAACACAAACACACACACATGCGCACAAACAAAAACACACACATGCGCACAAACAAAAACACACACATGCGCACAAACACAAACACAAACACAAACACAAACACACACAACCCCAAGTACGCAACTGTCGACACACATTCACACGCAATCCAACAAAACATTCTCGTTCTCTTTCTCCCACACACATACACACCCACACACACCCACACGCGAGTGCACGCACACACTGACACACACACATACACACACACACTTACTTCCACTTACTTATAAAAGAAGGCACAAACACATATCATAATAACAAATGAGTATATAGATAAAACAGAGGCCAAAACAAATGATTTATACACACACCTCTAAACTTTAAATTCATGTACACTGTAACATAAGAAATCCGTACACACACATACACACACACACAAACACAAACACACACGCACACATTTGGATTCCACAAACCCATACACACGTACACAAACACACACATACACCCACGAACACACTCACATCCACAGACGCACTCATACACAAGCAAATACACACGTACACAAACACACACACACAACCACAAACACACATACGCACTCACAAACACACATACACACACACACATACCCAGTGTTACCCAGATGCAGCCATGGAAGAAAGGCGGGGTGACTTTTCCCTGACAGATGAGAGACCCAACTCTTTCCTTTGTGAAGTCACAGAAAGGCGACAGTTACCTTTTCACCCCCAGCCCTTTGTTCTGTCCCACCGACTTCCTTTAATTTCAGACCAACTCTTCTTGAATGGAGGCAGAGATGGCGGCGTCAGTCTCACGTCAGTCTCACGTCTTGTGTCTTCTAGACTCGTCGTCTACACGACTGTGGCCGTGAGAATCGTCATCATTGGTTTGACGCTTCTTTGTTGACATTGAGAGAGACACACAACCAACAGGAAAGGCCAGGTGTCTGCCTCTACACCCAAACGTCTTCGAGGGTTCAAACCCCGTCAACGGCACAACTTTTTCTCGAGTTTTTTCGAGTATAAATTACCCCCCCCCGGTCCAGGTAGGTGGATCGACACCTAGTCTCATTGGAAGACGGACGATAAAAAGAAGGCCGTGTGCAGGTGATCACAACACTCTGTTCACGTTAAATATCCCTTGGCTGTTTACAGGGCAGTCCGGGCAAAATTAAAAAAATCCTGCCAAAAAAAACCCCCAAGATCAGCATAGTTGTGAATGTGGGTAAACAATAAATAAAACAACAACTTCGTTGTGGATACCACACAAAAAAATAAATAAAACAACAACTTCTTTGTGGATGTGGGCAAAAAAATAAATAAAACAACAACTTTGTGGATGTGGGTAAAACAATAAACAAAACAACTTCGTCGGCCATTTTTAGGAAAATTGGAGCAATTTTCGGGTGTCTCTGATTCTCCAATTTTTTACGTTTTATCGCCAAAGGGATGCTAAGAATAAAAATTATTACTAAATGGCTTGCAATAGAGTCAGGCTATTTCCTTTCCACAGGAATAAAGAGTTTGTTTTTGTGTGTGTGTTTTGTTGTTGTGTCATCAATACGAAATAAATTTCGCTTTTGGCTTTCATTCCTAGTTGGTCTTCTTTAATGGAGATTAGTTTCTTTTGTTTTAGACACCAGCTACGTTTCACTTACAGTCGGAATGGTATCAGAAACATTCTGATAAAATAAAATCGTCTCCAAGAAGGGGTCAATTCAAAGTTAATGATAGGGGGGAAAAGCGAACAAAACTTCATTGATGGTGAGGCAAGAAGAAGTTGGATAGCAGAAAGTGAAAGAAGTAAGAGGAACACAATACACAGAGAGTAATAATGAAGATCCTTGAGAGAGAGAAGAGTTAGAGAGAGAGAGAGAGAGAGAGAGAGAGAGAGAGAGAGAGAGAGAGACAGAGAGAGAAGAGAGAGAGAGAGAGAGAGAGAGAGAGCGAGAGAGCGTCAGAGAGACAGTAAGAGAGAGAAGACAAGAGAGAGAGAAGCGAAGGCTTTGGAGAGAATCTTGTTTGTTTTTATCAACACAGACGACTTTGGTTGCTTGAGAAGAACTTAGAGACAGCGACAAAGAATATTTGTAGATGATTATTATAAATGGATGATACTTTTGATAATGCAGATCAGGTGATGATGGATGGAGATAAGGATGAGATCATTGGCTGTCAATGATAGAGAGTATTCCATTTTTCAGAAGCTCGTGTTCTCGAGAGCTATCTGTTATTGAAACAACAGTGAGATCTTGAACGGACAATGTATCAAAAAAGAGACAGTGATAACCTCTTGAAATTGACAGAGAAATGTCTGAGAGATATTAGACAGTCGAGGATAGAATAAGTAAGATGCTGTCATTGTTTGGACTAAGAGTTATGAATCAAAACTTTCATCAGAGAAACTGAGAAGAGTGGAGGGGAGAAGAGAGTAAGAAGAGAGATTAGAGATTGTGAAACAGAGAGAGAGTGAGTGAGTGAGTAAGAATGATGACACAGATGAGGTGTTTCAATAGACAAGCAGGCAGATAGGTAAGAGATTGATAAATTGATAGATCTATAGATTTGAAAAAAAGATCTTTAGATATGTGACCTGATGTGTTAATAGACAGACATATCTTTACATAGATAACTATATGGACAGAGCGTGGTGGTAACGGGTGTGAGAGGAGAAACAGAGACAAGGCAATAGTGGTAGGAGCTCTTTTTGTTTGTCTTACAGGAATCGACCCTGTCCATTGTATGCAGTGATCGCAGGGTGAATTAAGAGGAAAGAAAATTACAGTAATGGTGGTGAAATAATGGATCCCACCCCTCCTCTCTGCTATATTAAGTATATGCCGCTCCTTAAATAACCAATGATGATTACTGTTCAAGTTAAACTATTTCCTTTTCAGTGTAGTCAGAAATACATTTCTTAAAGTGTATGTGACGCTCTGGTAAATGCTTTTGGGCATTTTCATATAACGTACAGTGGTGTGGGCATTTTCAGATAACGTACAGTGGCGTGGACATTTTCATATAACGTACAGTGGCGTGGACATTTTCATATAACGTACAGTGGCTGTGGACATTTTCATATAACGTACAGTGGCGTGGACATTTTCAGTATAACGTACAGTGGCGTGGGCATTTTCAGATAACGTACAGTGGCGTGGGCATTTTCATATAACGTACAGTGGTGTGGACGATGATGGGATCCTGCTGGTAGGTAGGTCCTATTTCTTTTCTTTCCCTCTTTTATAACGTTTTAATCTTGATATTTCCTCTTGATTCTAATTGAGATCAGCGGACACGGCAGACGGGAGAATTTCAATAAAACAAACAAGAGTTTACTGCAGGCTGTTTCTGCCATAATCTCGTTATAATGTTCTTTACTGTTATTATTACTATTATTATTATTATTATTATTATTATTATTATTATTATTATTATTATTATTATTATTATTATTATCATCATCATCATCATCATCATCATCATCATTCTTATTCTTATTCTTATTCTTATTATTGTTTTAGTAGGCTATCACCAGTCCTTGACCTTGCAACAGTCACTGGTTAAAATGAGCTATGTCAGTGACCTTGTCTCAACTCCGTGAAGACTGTGTTCTGTGAAATACAGTGATCTATGTATTGTAAGATCTATTTGGAAACATCAAAGAAAAAAGAACTCAAGTGAAACGATAATTAGTTCAAAGGTCCTGGTAATCAATCTCGGGGTTGAAAATTCCAAAAAATGAACATCCGCTGAATTTGACAGACATGAGAACAATATCAGGTAACCACTGACACATTGAACCAAAAAGAAATGCTCACAACTCTTTTTGTGATGCACCAATATGCACCAATGTGCACCAATATGCACCAAATGTGAACACGATCACGTTTATCCATCCGGATTGGTTTTAGTGTCAACACAAAATTATGTTTATTAATTAATCGTAAGCATTGTTACAGCGAAACAACGCGACACTGTTGAGCAACGAATATTGACCACATTGACCCATATTGACAATACGTCGTTTTAACGAACCCAAGCTTCACTTTCAAAGATATTTCGAAATAATAATAATAATAATAATGATAATAAATGACACTTATATAGCGCGTTGCCCCGTAGAAAACAGGCTGTAAACGTTTTACCCCTAGAAAACAGGCTCTAAGCGCTTTACCCCGTAGAAAACAGGCTCTAAGCGTTTTATCACGTAGAAAACAGGCTCTAGGCGCTTTACAATGGCAACAGAACAACATGATAATAATGATATATAATACATGTACATGGTAGCAGAAAACATAGTCATAATCAAATGTCTTACAGCGCAAAAGATGGAATTTTAGTCCTGATTTAAAAGCCGTTAGTGAACTAGCACACCAGTCCTAATCTTGTGGGGAGAGAGTTCCAGAAATGGGGAGCCGAGAATTCAAGAGATTGTTCACCAATGTTGCAAGTAATGTGAGTTATTTTAGGTTTTACTTAAATAGTTTTGTCATTATTTGATCTTAGGTTTCTTGCCAGGGTATAGATATTTAAATGGTCTTTCATGTAAAAAGGATTGTCACTGTTGAGAGTTTTGTAAACAATAATGCATATCTTTATATACAATTCTTTTCTCAACAACTAGCCAGTGCAATTCATGGAGGAGAGATGTAGCTGATACTTATTTGTCTTTCTTTAAAATCAATCTAACATCAGCTTGAAAATTTCTTAACCTTTCTTTAGTTGTATTAGCCATTAAAGTATTACAATAATCCAATTTTGACAGCCCCAGAGAGTCGATCAATAATGTTGTTAAGTTAATAGGAATTAGTTGATGAATCTTACCAATTTTCCTTATCTTTATTCTATATACGTGCATTTGATGAGGTGGTTGACTTGATGTGACATGGAGAGGTGTGAGTCAAGATAAACGGCACGGTTGTTTACATTGGTGGCGACATCAATGATGTTGTTGCCAAGAGTAATGTTGGTTCTCTCTATTGGTTAAATTATATTGACTATAATTTATATTTTATCGCCATTTAGCATTAATTTGCTATGGTTCATAACTCAAATTGTGAACCAAGGCTATCAAAATCTTCAATAAATACAGAGTCATAGATCTGTGAAACATCGGCATAAAAGGGATAGGAAAGGTCAAATGTGGCAATGACAAAAGAAGGAGGCTGCATATAAACAGCAAAGAGTACATGCCCCAATACTGAACCCTGGGGCACTCCAAATTTCAACAAATGCTTGTCAGATTTCACACCAATCACCACGACAGATTGCCAACGCTCAGTAAGGTATGATTTGACACCAATCACCACATCTTGCCAACAATCAATAAGGTATGATTTGGCACCAATCACCACGACAACTTGCCAACAATCAAAAAGGTATGATTTGATACCAATCACCACGACAGCTTGATTTGACACCATCAACGCTCATTAAGGTATGATTTGACACCAATCACCACGACAGCTTGCCAACAATCGATAAGGTATGATTTTGACACCAATCACCACGACAGATTGCCAACAATCAATAAGGTATGATTTGACACCAATCACCACGACAGATGCCAACAATCAATTTGAATCAATCACCACGACAGTGTCAACGTTCAAAAAGGTATTTGACACCAATCACTTGTCAACGACATGATTGACACCAATCAACGCTTCATGTTCAAAAGGTATGATTTGACACCAATCATCACGACAGCTTGCCAACGCTCAAAAAGGTATGATTTGACACCAATCACCACGACAGCTTGCCAACGCTCAAAAAGGTATGATTTGACACCAATCACCACGACAGCTTGTCAACGTTCAAAAGGTATGATTTGACACCAATCACCACGACAGCTTGTCAACGCTCAATAAGGTATGATTTGACACCAATCACCATGACAGATTGCCAACGCTCAAAAAGGTAATATTTGGCATCCACCACAAAACAATGTTAAAAAAGGTATGATTTGACACCAATCACCACGACAGTTAAACGCCCAATAAGGTATGATTTGACGCCAATCACCTTGACAGCTTAACAATGTTTAAAAAGGTATGATTTGACACCAATCACCACGACAGCAAAGGTATGATTTGACACCAATCACCATGATAGATTGCCAACGGTCAATAACGTATGATTTGACACCAATCACCACGACAGCTTGCAAACGCTAAATAAGGTATGATTTGAACCATGACAACGCAGTTCCACATATTCCAAACGTTTTTTTCCAAACACGTTAACAAAGTGCCGTGGTCAGTTGTGTCAAATGCTACAGATAGATCCAAAAGAAAAAGTATGTTAGAGTCAGCATCCTTGTCATGTCATTTAACACTTTGTAAGGGATGTCTCTGTGCTGTATCCTTATCTATAATATGTGGACTGAAAAAGCTGTTCCAGGCCATTCATCCTGATGTGAGTTAACAACTGACGGAGAATAATCTTTTCGATTATTTTTTAGATGAAATGTTGGTTCAGCCGATTTTGATCTAAAGGTGGCCTTTTGCGCAAGGAAACATCGAAGTCGTTTTTGAAGATGGAGGGATGACGCCACCAATGATAGAAGAGTTGATCACAGCAGTAATCGATGGCAGTGGTAATAGAAGAGTTGATCACAGCAGTAATCGATGGCAGTAATAGAAGAGTTGATTTCAGCAGTAATCGATGGCATAGAGAAGTTGATCACAGCAGTAATCGATGGCAGTGGTAATAGCAGTGGTAATAGTTGATCACAGCAGTAATCGATGGCAGTGGTAATAAGAGTTGATCACAGCAGTAATCGATGGCAGTGGTAATAGAAGAGTTGATCACAGCAGTAATCGATGAGTTGATCACAGCAGTAATCGATGGCATGGTAATTTGAATCGAGTTGATCAGTAATCGACAGCAGTAATCGATGGTTTAGAAGAAGTTGATCACAGGTAATCGATGGCAGTGGTAATAGAAGAATTGATCACAGCAGTAATCGATGGCAGTGGTGAAGAATTGATCACAGCAGTAATCGTAATAGAAAAGTTGATCACAGCAGTAATCGATGGCAGTGGTAATGAAGAATTGATCACAGCAGTAATCGATGGCAGTGGTAATAGAAGAATTGATCACAGCAGTAATCGATGGCAGTGGTAATAGAAGAGTTGATCACAGCAGTAATCGATGGCAGTGGTAATAGAGAGAGTTGATCACAGCAGTAATCGATGGCAGTGGTAATAGAAGAGTTGATCACATCAATAATCGATGGAAGTGGTAGTGGTGTTGGCGCAAGCATACATGAGCTTGCCGGTAAGGGGTCTGACTGTATGACCTTTAGCGCTGTTGTAATAAGTTCACTTACAAAATCTTCGCTGACCAGTTCAAAAACATCAAGCATGTGGCCTATGAAAAGAAAGAGAGTACCGAGAGAGAGAGAGAGAGAGAGAGAGAGAGAGAGAGAGAGAGAGAGAGAGAGAGAGAGAGAGAGAGAGAGAGAGAGAGGGAGGGAGGGAGGGAGGGAGGAGGGAGAGAGAGAGAGAGAGAGAGAGAGAGAGAGAGAGAGAGAGAGAGAGAATTCTAAGAATAGAAGAGAGAGAGAGAGAGAGAAAGAGAGAGAGAGCGGAGAGAGAAGAGAGACACACACACATACGGATACACACACAGGCACACAATATTACAGGAAAGAGAACCCCACAACCCACTGCCTCCAAAATAGACAGGAATAGAATAGAAATAATTTTATGTAATATAGGCTAAGACAAATTTCATAGGAAGTGTAAGAGATGATAAATAGAGGAAGGTAAAGGGAGTGATTAATGTAAATCAGCCATGACCCCCTGTCACCGCAACACGTCTCCCCAGACACTGCGATAGAGAAGAAAAGAAAATTCA
>JAXRKP010001400.1:20000-27500 GCA_037039925.1 Doris montereyensis
CATAGAAGCTGTTGAAACGTTTTAGGCCTAGTTTATATGGAAATTGAAACCAATACCTTATGGTCTCATAGAAGCTGTTGAAACGTTTTAGGCCTAGTTTATATGGAAATTGAAACCAATACCTTATGGTCTCATAGAAGCTATTGAAATGTTTTAGGCCTAATTTATATGGAAATTGAAACCAATGCCTTATGGTTTCATAGACGCTGTTGACACGTTTCAGGACTAGTTTATATGGAAATTGAAACCAATGCCTTATGGTCTTATAGAAGCTGTTGAAACGTTTTAGGCCTAATTTATATGGAAATTGAAACTAATGTCTTATGGTTTCATAGAAACTGTTGAAGCGTTTTATGCCTATTTTAGTTCTTTTCTTTCTGTATTTTTGATTTTGAAGTGGTGGACATTTATGTTTTCTTCCTCTTGCCTGATTTTGATTTTGATTTTGATTTTGATTTTGATTTTGATTTTGATTTTGATTTTGATTTTGATTTTGATTTTGATTTTGATTTTACCGACACCAACCATTGAGTGGATCTCGAAGGTTTTGGTAGGACTGTCCTGTAAACATCCAAGGAACCTTTAATGTGCACATTGTGCACATCTATACACGGGACCTCATTTTTAGTGTCTGTCTCAATGGGACTAGTTGTTGATCCATCTACCTCGACCTGAGGGTGGGGGGGGTAGGTTTTACTCGAAAACACTCGAGAAAACTGTTCAACCGGTGTGGGCTTGAACCCACGACCTTTTGGTTGAGAGGCATTGCCTCTGTATTACTAAGTCTCCCCTCCACCCCCATATCTTTTTTAAACCCATAGTCCAAGCGATTCTACTTTTTCATTCCAGATCTGGTCACCCAATTGAATTTCAAAATACACGAAAAAGAAAACGTGATATATTTTATACTTTGAAACTCTTTTGTGACGACACAATGCAGTCAGTGAACGCAGCATGTGCATTCCAATCCACTATCACTGTGTACATACAGTCCCTGTAGTCACCGCCCCGCCCTCCTTCTATTCCCTCGTCGCTGATTCGCTGATTCTGACATTAGCATTTAGTTATATCTATCATATCTTATTTCAGAGGCTATATAGGTAATATGACTTTAAATGCCCCATACACCTTAAAATAATCATGGATTTAAAAAATGATTGAACATATAGTGATCAATAAGAACAATGCACATTCGTTCATTATACAACTATTTTAAATTATAGAGCTCCTTATCAATGGCATTTTAAAAGAATTAATACTGTTTGCATTTTTTGTTTTGAACAGTAAATTATTCCATAATTTGACTCTTCGTATAATGAAAAAAATTATGTCTCACAGAAGTAGAACGTCCTGTAATATAAATCTTAAATCTATCTCCTGAGTAAATTCACATGAGAATAGTTAAAAAAGGATTTATAATCAAGATTATCTATGTTATGAAACTTTTTTACAATTGGCTAGGATCCCTCTGTTTTCTTCTGTATTTTAGTGAGGGAGTCGAAGAAATTTCAATCTTACATCATATGACATATCACCATGTTCCAATTCTCTCTCAATAACTTTTCCGCTCGTCTTTGTACTTTTTCTAAAGAATTGATTGCCGGTAAATAAAGGGCAATATATATATATATATATAATTTCCATATTCCAGTATATGTTCGAATAACAGTTTTATAAAGTGCAAGAAACATGTTTACATCCTATATGAAAAACTTCTATAAATAATTCCAATCATTCTGTTTGCCTTATTAATTCATTCATGAATATGATCATGAAAATTCAGATTCTTATCACATATTACACCGATATCCTTTTCTGACTCAGTTCCTATAGGCTAGCATTTAGTTCGTTTAGTCTAGCATTTAGTTTGTTGAGTCTAGCATTTAGTGTGTTGGAGTCTAGCATTTAGTTCGTTAAGTCTAGGATTTAGTTCGTTGAGTCTAGCATTTAGTTCGTTGAGTTTAGCATTTAGTTCGTTTAGTCTAGCATTTAGTTCGTTGAGTCTAGCATTTAGTTCGTCGAGTGTAGCATTTAGTTCGTTTAGTGTAGCATTTAGTTCGTTAAGTCTAGCATTTAGTTCGTTGAGTCTAGCATTTAGTTCGTCGAGTGTAGCATTTAGTTCGTTTAGTCTAGCATTGAGTTCGTTGAGTGTAAGATTTAGTTCGTTGAGTTTATCATTTAGTTCGCTCAGTCTAGCATTTAGTTCGTTAAGTCTAGCATTTAGTTCGTTAAGTCTAGCATTTAGTTCGTTAAGTCTAGCATTTAGTTCGCTTTAAGTCTAGCATTTAGTTCATTTAGAAGTCTAGCATTTAGTTCGTTGAGTCTAGCATTTAGTTCGTTGAGTCTAGCATTTAGTTCGTTGAGTCTAGCATTTAGTTCGTTGAGTCTGGCATTTAGTTCGTCGAGTGTAGCATTTAGTTCGTTTAGTCTAGCATTGAGTTCGTTGAGTGTAAGATTTAGTTCGTTGAGTCTAGCATTTAGTTCGTTTAGTCTAGCATTTAGTTCGTTGAGTCAAGCATTTAGTTCGTTGAGTCTAGCATTTAGTTCGTCGAGTGTAGCATTTAGTTCGTTTAGTCTAGCATTGAGTTCGTTGAGTGTAAGATTTAGTTCGTTGAGTTTATCATTTAGTTCGCTGAGTCTAGCATTTAGTTCGTTAAGTCTAGCATTTAGTTCGTTAAGTCTAGCATTTAGTTCGTTAAGTCTAGCATTTAGTTCGTTAAGTCTAGCATTTAGCTTGGGTCTATCATTTAGTTCGTCGAGTCTAGGATTTCGTTTGTTGTCTGGCCTTTAGTTCCTTGAACCTAGCATTTAATTTGTTGAGCCTAGCATTTAATTTGTTGAGTCTAGCATTTAGTTCCTTGAGCCTAGCATTTAATTTATTGAGTCTAGCATTTTTGTTGAAAATCGCAATGGTCACGAGTCAGATTGGATTCTCTACGACTCATGTCACGTGACACAGGCCAAAATTCTTGGGTGATTTCGAAAACTGTGCGATCACTATTCGCGGTGGAAACATATTAACAAATGCGCAAACAAATTAATGGCGTCGGGGGTTGGGTGATTGGGCTGCCGCACCTGATATCATTAAGTCCCTGGTTCGAATCATAGCAAAGCTAGGTCCGACGCTGTGTTCCTTAGAATTGACACTTAACATGCATTTTCCCCACTCGATCCAGATGAAATGAGTAACAGCACCAGCTTGGCAGTTCAACCAGTCATTACTATCACTCGTTCCGATTCGCGCTATAGAAAGCAGAATAAGCTTTGACTCTATGGGCCGTGTTAGCCATGATGGAACCGACAGAACAATAACTAGGCAGCTACACCACCGTAAGGTGTTGATCACTCAAAATTCCTATCTTCTATGGTCAAATGTATAGATGGCGTTTTGCATCACTCAAAATTCCTATCTTCTATGGTCAAATGTATAGCTGGTGTGTTGGATTACTCATAATTCCTGTCTTCTATAGTCAAATGTATAGATTGTATATTGGATTACACATACTTCCAATATTCTATAGTCAAATGTATAGATTGTAGATTGGATTACACATACTTCCAATCTTCTATAGTCAAATGTATAGCTGGTGTGTTGGATTACACACACTTCCAATCTTCTATAGTCAAATGTATAGATTGTATATTGGATTACATACTTCCAATCTTCTATAGTCAAATGTATAGATGGTGTGTTGTATTACTCATAATTCCAATCTTCTATAGTCAAATGTATAGATGGTGTGTTGGATTACACATACTTCCAATCTTCTATAGTCAAATGTATAGATGGTGTGTTGGATTACACATACTTCCAATATTCTATAGTCAAATGTATAGATGGTGTGTTGGATTACACACACTTCCAATCTTCTATAGTCAAATGTATAGATGGTGTGTTGGATTACACATACTTCCAATATTCTATAGTCAAATGTATAGATGGTGTGTTGGATTACACATAATTCCAATCTTCTATAGTCAAATGTATGGATGGTGTGTTGGATTACACATACTTCCAATCTTCTATAGTCAAATGTATAGATGGTGTGTTGGATTACACATACTTCCAATCTTCTATAGTCAAATGTATAGATGGTGTATTGGACTACTCATAATTCCTGTCTTCTTCAGTCGAATGTATAGATTGTGTATTGGGTTACTCATAATTCCTGTCTTCTTCAGTCAAATGTATAGAATGTGTATTGGATTACTCATAATTTCAATCGTCTATAGTCAAATGTAGAAATGGTGTGTTGGATTACACATAATACCAATATTCTATAGTCAAATGTATAGCTGGTGTGTTGGATTACACATACTTCCTATTTTCTATAGTCAAATGTATAGATTGTGTATTGTATTACAAATACTTCCAATCTTCTATAGTCAAATGTATAGATGGTACATTGGATTACTCATAATTCCTATTTTCTATAGTCAAATGTATAGATGGTGTATTGGATTACTCATAATTTCAATCTTCTATAGTCAAATGTATAGCTGGTGTGTTGGATTACACACACTTCCAATCTTCTATAGTCAAATGTATAGATTGTATATTGGATTACACATACTTCCAATCTTCTGTGGTCAAATGTATAGATGGTGTGTTGGATTACTCATAATTCCAATCTTCTGTAGTGAAATGTATAGATGGTGTGTTGGATTACACATACTTCCAATCTTCTATAGTGAAATGTATAGATGGTGTGTTGGATTACTCATAATTCCTGTCTTCTATAGTGAAATCTATAGATGGTGTATTGGATTACTCATAATTCCTGTCTTCTATAGTGAAATGTATAGATGGTGTGTTGGATTACTCATAATTCCTGTCTTCTATAGTGAAATGTATAGATGGTGTATTGGATTACCCATAATTCCTATTTTTTTATAGTCAAATGTATAGATGGTGTATTGATTACTCATAATTCTATTTTCTATAGTCAAATGTATAGATGGTGTATTGGATTACTCATAATTCCTATTTTCTATAGTCAAATGTATATATTGTGTATTGGATTACTCATAATTCCTATTTTCTATAATCAAATGTATAGATTGTGTATTGGATTACTCATAATTCCTATTTTCTATAGTCAAATGTATAGATGGTGTGTTGGATTACTCATAATTCCTATTTTCTATAGTCAAATGTATAGATGGTGTATTGACTCAATTATTCCACCGTGCAGATACCTCATGGAAAAGATCAATACTGTATGGATAGGGCAGCAGATCATTTTCTTCTCGAGTTTTGTTGTCGCTCTAAAATTAAATCCCATTCTCTTTCCTGCTGATTTTCATTTTTAAGAATGAAAACTAAGAAATAATTTTTTTCTCTTTTCAGAGATTGGACTGGTGACGACCTGTAGGCGAGCTTAGGAACAATGCGTCTAAGACTGAGGTATCTTGTAGTCATTGTTTTCATTAGCTATGCACTATGGGAGCATAGCGAAGGTCTCTTCCTCGAAGAGGTGTCCACGGAGAGAATGCGGCCTGCCAGTTTTTATCGATCAGGTGACGTAAGCCATGCCACAGTGAAATTATCTCTTCAATCATTGTCAGAACGAGCACAGCTTGACAATTGAGCACATTCCGGCACTTTAATGACATGGTTCACAAGTCCGCCAAAGGAGTTAAACACGTGCGCTTGGTTCAGACCTTTGGAGGATATGACGTAATGGGATCGTCTGTGGTAGCAGAACTGAACGGACAGGAAAGTTTTTCAGGCCACTTGTATGGGGACGTTGTAAAAATCTCCATAAATACATTCCTGACCCGGAAGCGTGTCAACACAATGTTAAAACACTGTTAGATCTGGCCATACGACTCAAAGGTTTGAACCCCAGTGATCGAAATATCCGAAAGCAAGACGGTCGTCGAATAATTTTTGCTTCTCCCGAAACCACCAAAGTGGCACTTGCTTATAAAATTCAGTTTTTCTACAAGAAGGATCATATTATTCTATATCCGGTATATATCTTTGATGCATGTAGTCATACTGTTCTGATGACATACGATGACCTAAAGACAATGCTGCCAATGACAACTCCACTGCCTCGAAACATTTGTCCCAGAAACGAAAGGTAAACACGTCTTTAAAATTTGTTAAAAGTTCAGCAAGTTGTGATGTTTCTGCTCCAGGCTTCGGAGGAAATGGAAAAGTTGGGAAAAGGACTTACAACGTTCCCCCACTCTGTCTACCAGTACAAGCAATAAGTGGAACTAGGTGTAAAATGGAAGGAACTTACGGCAGTGCCATCGACAATGAGCAATCGACTAGCGAAACCAAAACAGAAATTATACAATATACTTGTAGCATCGGCTATTCCGACGAGATCAACGGCGGTTTTGGAAGTGCCAACGATGCGTTCTACTTTGGAGAAATATTTGGTGAAATGTTTGAGGACAAATACAAAGTGAAAATCTTAAACTACAAACCTCGTATCATTGTACATTACGATAGAAACCTCGAAAACGCGTATTCCGATGGCACTGATACATATTATGGCGATGGGGCAGATACATTCTATCCCCCTAGTTGGCTTGATATCGTTGCACACGAAATTGCACACGCTATCACTAGCAAAAACAGCAAATTAGTGTACAGGGAATGTCAGGTGGATTGAATGAGGCTTTCTCCGATATAAGCGCTGCAACTGCGCGAGGTTTCTTTACACACCCTGGCACTGTTGATTGGACTATAGGCGCTGACATCAGCAAACGTGGCGGGGCTTACGGTACATGGATGACCCTACAAAGGATGGCTCTTCGATTAAATCGGTTTGGAGTTATATATTCGGGATGGGTGTTCACACAAGCAGTGGCGTTTTCAATCACGCTTACACTTTGGTCGCCACTAATGGCATGGACATTTTTGAAGCGTACAAGTGTTTTTAGACGCAAATCTGAAAATTTGGAAGCCTATGACAAATTTCTTTTCAGGAGCATGGTGTTGTCCAAGCTGCTTACGACAATGGTTACGATCACAGGAAGGTCAGACGTTCTTTTAGGAAGCGTGGGGATTCCCCAATTTTCTGCTTCGCTTCCGCATTATCAAGCAGTATCTATGTCGGTGAGACGCGAAGAGATTCTGGTAAGTGCATCAAGGTCGCCAATTCTGAAGTTGGCACTCAACCAGCCAGCATCAAACGCTACTTTAGTTGAGGTAGTAGCAAACGACAAGTCAAAGGTCAAATTGGTTGCCAAAGATGATGAGGCCAGCAAAGTTCTAGCAAGTGGAGACAACGTTGTGAAGTTTGACACGGCAAAGACATATGTCTATGTCAAGCTGATGTCAAGGTCTCGAGTCGATGTTCCAGTCAAATTACACGTGAAAGCTATTTAAGCCCATAATTTAGTTTAAAACGCTTTCTTTGAAGGCGCACTACATGTATTGTGATGTGCCAGGATTTAAAAGATAACTAGATTGTTTGCTTCGTCGATAGTAAAGATTTCTAAATGAGTCACGATGCTGCTCTGGGTGCCCATGTACGT
>JAXRKP010001400.1:32500-42500 GCA_037039925.1 Doris montereyensis
AGTTTTCCATTGCTTTCTTGGCACTCGACATAATGAGGTAGTTTTCATTGCTTTCTTGGCACTCGACATAATGAGGTAGTTTTCCATTGCTTTCTTGGCACTCGACATAATGTAGTTTTCCAGCATACGACATGACCTCAGGTAGTTTTCCAGTTTTCCATTGCTTTCTTTGGCATACAACATAACGAGGTAGTTTTCCCATTGCCTTCTTGGCATACGACATAACGAGGTAGTTTTCTATTGCTTTTCTTGGCACTACGACATAACGAGGTAGTTTTCTTGCCTTCTTGGTATACGACATAACGAGGTAGTTTTCTATTGCCTTCTTGGCATATGACATAATGAGGTAGTTTTTCATTGCTTTTCTTGGCATACGACATAACCAGGTAGGTTTCTATTGCCTTCTTGGCATATGACATAACGAGGTAGTTTTCCATTGCTTTCTTGGCATACGACATAACCAGGTAGGTTTCTATTGCCTTCTTGGCATATGACATCACGAGGTAGTTTTCCATTGCTTCTTGGCATACGATATAACCAGGTAGGTTTCTATTGCTTTCTTGGCATATGACATAATGAGGTAGTTTTTCCAATACTTTCTTGGCACTCGACATAATCGAGGTAGTTTTTCATTGCTTTCTTGGCATACGACATAACCAGGTAGGTTTCTATTGCCTTCTTGCATATGACATAACCAGGTAGGATTCTATTGCTTTCTTGGCATACGACATAACCAGGTAGGATTCTATTGCCTTCTTGGCATACGACATAACCAGGTAGTTTTCTATTGCTTTCTTGGCATACGACATAACCAGGTAGGTTTCTATTGCTTTCTTGACGCCACGGCATAACCATGAGGTAGTTTTCATTGCTTTCTTGGCATATGACATAACCAGGTAGTTTTTTCCATTGCTTTCTTGGCATACGATATAACCAGGTAGGTTTCTATTGCTTTCTTGGCATATGACATAACCAGGTAGTTTTCCATTGCTTTTTCTTGGCATACGATATAATGAGGTAGTTTTTCATTACTTTCTTGGCACATGACATAACCAGGTTTAGGTTTCAGAAACCGTTTTTCATTGCTTTCTTGGCATATGACATAATGAGGTAGTTTTCCATTGCTTTCTTGGCACTCGACATAATGAGGTAGTTTTTCCTTGCTTTCTTGGGCATATGACATAACCAGGTAGGTTTCGATTGCCTTCTTGGCATATGACATAATGAGGTAGTTTGCATTGCTTTCTTTCTTGGCACTCGACATAATGAGGTAGTTTTCCCTTTGCTTTCTTGGCACTCGACATAATGAGGTAGGTTTCTATTGCTTTCTTGGCACTAGACATAAGGAGGTAGTTTCTTTCTATTGCTTGCTCTTGGCACTGACATAATGAGGTAGTTTTCCATTGCTTTCTTGGCACTCGACATAATGAAGGTAGTTTTCATTGCTTTCTTGGCACTCGACATACTGAGGTAGGTTTCCATTGCTTTCTAAAGCATATGACATATCGAGGTAGTTTTCCATTGCTTTCTTGGCACTCGACATAATGAGGTAGTTTTCCATTGCTTTCTTGGCACTACGACATAACCAGGTAGTTTTCCATTGCCTTCTTGGCATATGACATAACCAGGTAGTTTTCCATTGCTTTCTTGGCATATGACATAACCAGGTAGGATTTCATTGCCTTCTTTGGCATATGACATAACGAGGTAGTTTTCCATTGATTTTCCTGTTTTGGCATATGACATAACCAGGTAGTTTTCCATTGCTTTCTTGGCACTCGACATAACCAGGTAGTTTTCCATTGCTTTCTTGGCATTCGACATAACCAGGTAGTTTTCCATTGCTGTCTTGGCATATGACATAACCAGGTAGTTTTCCACTCGACATAACCAGGTAGTTTTTCATTGCTTTCTTGGCATATGACATAACCAGGTAGTTTTCCATTGCTTTCTTGGCAGCTTTCTTGGACATAACCAGGTAGTTTTCCATTGCTTTCTTGGCACTCGACATAACCAGGTAGTTTTCCTTCTTGCCTTTTCTTGGCATACGACATAATGAGGTAGTTTTCCATTGCTTTCTTGACATACGACATAACCAGGTAGTTTATTGCTTTCTTGCATATGACATAATGAGGTAGTTTTCTATTGCTTTCTTTGGCATACGACATAACCAGGTAGTTTTCCATTGCCTTCTTGGCATATGACATAATGAGGTAGTTTTCCATAGCTTTCTTGGCATACGACATAATCAGGTAGGTTTTTATTGCTTTCTTGGCATATGATATAACCAGGTAGTTTTCCATTGCTTTGGCATACGACATAACCAGGTAGTTTTCCATTGCTTTCTTGGCATACGACATAACCAGGTAGTTTTCCATTGCCTTCTTGGCATATGACACAATGAGTAGTTTTGCATTGCTTTCTTTTCCTTGGCACTCGACATAATGAGGTTTTCCATTGCTTTCTTGGCACTCGACATAACCAGGCAGGGTTCCTATTGCCTCTTGGCATATGACATAATGAGGTAGTTTCCCATTGCTTTCTTGGCACTCGACATAATGAGGTAGTTTTCCATTGTTTTCTAAGCCTCGACATACTGGAGGTAGTTTTCCATTGCTTTCTTGGCATTCGACATACTGAGGTAGTTTCCCATTGCTTTCTTGGCATTCGACATACTGAGGTAGTTTCCATTGCTTTCTTGGCATTCGACATAACCAGGTAGTTTCCCATTGCTTTCGGTATCTGACATACTGAGGTAGTTTCCATTGCTGTCTTGGCATTCGACATACTGAGGTAGTTTTCCATTGCTTTCTTGGTACTCGACTTAACCAGGTAGTTTCCCATTGCTTTCTTGGCACTCGGACATAACCAGGTAGTTTCCCATTGCTTTCTTGGCATACGACATAACCAGGTAGTTTTCCATTGCTCTTGGCACTCGACATAACCAATTAGTTTTCCATTGCTTTCTTGGCATCTGACATAACCAGGTAGTTTTCCAATCTTGGCATATGACAAACCAGGTAGTTTTCTCGAACTTTCTCAAATTAGCCAAGGTAGTTTCTTTTCATAGTCTTGGGAAGTCAAAAACTGAACAATAGCCAAGGTATATCTATATCTTAACATAGAAAAAGAATGTGGAAACACGGAGAAGGACATATGTACAAAAAGTTTAAGGAATCTTCAATGGGAGCCAGGTAGACTATGTACAAACAGTATAAAGAATCTCAATGAGAACCAGGTAAACTATGTACAAACAGTATAGGTAATCTCATATGAGAACCAGGTAAACTATGTACAAACAGTATATTGAATCTTCAATGAGAGCCATCCAAACTTTCTTGCACTACAAACAGTAGTTAAGGAATCTCACTGAGAGCCATAAACTATGTACAAACAGTATAAGGAATCTCAATGAGAATCATAGACTATGTACAAACAGTGTAATCTCTGAGAGCCATAGACTATGTACAAACAGTATAGGTAATCTCAATGAGAGCCATAAACTATGTACAAACAGTATAGGGAATCTCAATGAGAACCATAAACTATGTACAAACAGTATATGGAATCTTAATGAGAGCCATAGACTATGTACAAACAGTATAAGGAATCTCAATGAGAGCCATAGACTATGTACAAACAGTATAAAATCTCAATGAGAGCCATAGATTATGTACAAACAGTATAAGGAATCTCAATGAGAGCCATAGACTATGTACAAACAGTATAAGGAATCTCAATGAGAGCCATAGACTATGTGAAAACAGTATAAGGAATCTCAATTGGAGCCATAGACTATGTAAAAACAGTATAAGGAATCTCAATTGGAGCCATATACTATTTCGACATGTAATTGCTGATTATTTAGAAGAAAAAAGAATATAAACTATCTGCAAAGTATATGGAACCTGTACAAAGACCTTAACACAAACGTCAGATTCATGACCAGAGTAGCTATGTAGTGATAGTTGGAATCTCAAAAGCTAGACTTGTGGGAGCATCGATTTCAATCTCACCTAGAGGAGATCCTATTTAAGGGAATGTAAACATACCAGGGCAAATCAAAAAGCTGATATGTAAAAACAGTAAAAGAGTTCTCAATGTGTACCAGAGCAATAAAAACAGCTGATAGAAAAATCTCAAAAGAGCTCCTATTTGTACCAGAGCAATAAAACAAATGCCAGAAAAACTATCGAAAGAGTTCCTGTGTACCAGAGCAATAAACAAATGACAGAAAAACCGGAAAAGAGTGTACCAGAGCAATAAACATTCTGATGAAAAAACCGATAAAAAAAAGAGTTCCTGCTGTACCAGAGCAATAAAACAAATGCCAGAAAAATGGAAAAGACTTCCTCCTGTGTACCAGAGCAATAAAGCAAATGCCAGAAAAAACCGGAAAAGAGTTCCTGCTGTGTACCAGAGCAATAAAACAAATGCCAGAAAAACGGAAAAGATTCCTGCTGTGTACCAGAGCAATAAAACAAATGCCAGAAAACCGGAAAAGATCTCCTGCTGTGTACCAGAGCAATAAACAAATGCCAGAAAACTGAAAGAGTTCCTGCTGTGTACCAGAGCAATAAAACAAATGCCAGAAAAACGGAAAAAGCTGCTGTGTACCAGAGCAATAAAACAGCTGACAGAAAACTGAAAGAGTTCCTGCTGTGTACCAGAGCAATAAAACAAATGCCAGAAAAACCGGAAAAGATCTCCTGCTGTGTACCAGAGCAACAAAACAAATGACAGGAAAAACCGGGAAAAGATCTCCTGCTGTGTACCAGAGCAATAAAACAAATGACAGGAAAACCGGAAAAGATCTCCTGCTGTGTACCAGAGCAATAAAACAAATGACAGGAAAACGGAAAAGAGTTCCTGCTATGTACCAGAGCAATAAAACAAATAACATAAAAACGGAAAAGAGTTCCTGCTGTGTACCAGAGGAATAAAACAAAGGACAGAAAAACCGGAAAAGAGCTCCAGCTGGATTTGGTCAAGAAGAAAGAAATGAGTTTGCTTAAAAAAAACAACCACTTTGTATGACGTAAAGCAGCAGCCTGGCAAAATGCAGTGACCAACTAGAAAAGTCAAGCAGTGACAAGCATGGTTGGTGACCTCCAAACCGTCAGCGTGAAAAAGACAGACAGACGGGCACTGCAGTCATGAGCTAGGTGTGGCCGACACCCTTAAATAATCACCCCCTGGACTGGATGCTAGTCTGATGCAGTTTTAAAAATTCCCAAACTAGTGCTTGTAACCATTTGTATCTGGAATTGAGTGGGGAAATGTGAAGTGTCTTTCTCATGGAACGCAACGGCAGATTTCGCTTTGCTAGATTCGAACCCGGGATCTGATGATCCCAAGTACCGCAGCTAATCGTTCGTCACCGAGGCCACAAAAGAAAAGAAAATGCTACATCACATAAAGATGAACAACATGACTGAACGGCTTTTCAATAGAAAACGGCTTCTTTCGTTGGAAAATTGTGCCTGGAGAGGCCACCGACTCCAGCATAAGTTGTGAGTTTTTGGCTCTGAATAACTTTGATGTAAAAGAATATTCTATGTGGATTCCATCAGGTCGTGACTTCCTCCGTCATATGATCTGACCCTTAATATAACCTTTTCCTTTTCATGCTATATAAAACCGGTATAAGCCCCAGCACTATGGGCCGTAGCAGCCTTGAAGGAAGACATTGAATTCACTAAATGCCTTGAAGAAGATACTGAATTCAACACAGCCTTGAAGGAAGACACTGACTTCACAATGCCTTGAAAGGAAGACACTGAATTCACACAGCCTTGAAGGAAGAGATTATCTCCAATTTCGTTAATTTGTTAACAAACGAGACACCATGTGCCTTTTATACACTAATAAAACCGACCTCCTATCCACAGAAAGCATACTACATGTATCTTTGCATTAAAAATGTTCACAATTCGATTTACATAATATTATTGTTTTGTTTTTCGTTTAATCTAAAATACAATTTTTACCATTTTCTTTTCTTTTAGGCTATGACGTAAATCGATTCAATTGGTTTGTTTGTTTGTTACTAAGTTCACGAATATCCTTAACTATTAAAAATGATCTGTTATCTGTAACATGAGATTAAAAATGATCTTTTAGGTATGGTAGTACTCGGGACGCTTACGTAAGATTCACGTGTCTATCATTGCCTTGTCATGTGATTTCAATAAATGAGGGCGGGGGGCGGGGGGGGATGCACAGATCATGTGCCCGGACACACTGCACAGATGAAGTGTATAATTATCAGAGGAGATCAAACTTATAAGACTCTTAGGAAATTTACTTCACTCTACATTCCTTACGTGACTAAAGGTGTAAATAATTATCCAGCTATAGGTAGAGAGCAATCTTGTCAGAGAGTTAGTACGGAAAGCCTGACCGGCATGTGTGATGTATGCTCCCAAATGAGTTGAGGACTTTGAACGAAATGACCCGCCTGGTGGATAAATGATGTAGAGTCGGTGAGCCTGTATTTGTGCGGAGATACCGACCATACATCAATCTTCATCGGAATCATTTATAAGCATAATTGGTTACACAAACCCAGCAATGAAGACAAAGATACACAATGGAACAAACAAAAGATACACATCAAACGCAAAATAATGCAAATAATTGGACAAGATGAAGTAAAGAAATGAATCCTCCCCCTCTCTAAAAATAAGGAAAAGGAGAAAAGAAAAGAAATCCGAAAAATAGAAGAACGCAGAGGGGGAGCAATGTCCGTGGAGCACCGGAGTCCAATACCACCGTATCGAATTGAAGTATGGACTGAGTCCGATACCACCGTATCGAATTGAAGTATGGACTGAGTCCGATACCACCGTATCGAATTGGAAGTATGGAAGTATGGACTGAAGTCTGAGTCCAATACCACCGTATCGAATTGAAGAAGTATGGACTGAGTCCGATACCACCGTCGAATTGAAGTATGGACTGACCGTACCACCGTATCGAATTGGAAGTATGGACTGGACTCCAATACCACCGTATCGAATTGGGAGAAGTATGGACATGGACGAGTCCAATCCATCGTATAACTGAGTCCAATATCGTATCGAATTGGAAGTATGGACTGAGTTCAATACCACCGTTCGGAATTGAAGTATGGACTGAGTTCAATACCACCGTATCGAATTATATGGACTGAGTCCAATACCACCGTATCGAATTGGAAGTATGGACTGAGTTCTATAACAGTCAATGGACTGAGTCCAATACCACCGTTCGGAATTGGAAGTATGGACTGAGTCAATACCACCGTATCGAATTGGAAGTATGGACTAAGTCCAATACCACCGTATCGGAATTGGAAGTATGGACTGAGTCCAATACCACCGTATCGAATTGGAAGTTTGACTGAGTTCTATAACACCGTGTTGAATTGGAAGTTTCGACTGAGTTCTATCACACCGTATCGAATTGGTTGGACTGAGTTCTATAACACCGATTGAATTGGAAGTTCTATAACACCGTATCGAATTGGAAGTATTGACTGAGTATCGAATTGGAAGTATTGATAACACCGTATCGAATTGAAAAGTTTCGACTGGAAGTTTGGTTCTATAACACCGTATTGAATTGAAAGTTTGGACTGAGTCCAATCTCGAATAACACTGAGTGTTGAATTGAAAGTTTGGAAGTTCTATCCACGAATTGGAAGTTCTAGTTCTAACACCGTGTGTTGAAATGAAAATCGAATGGAAGTATCTGAGTTCTATCAACGTATCGAATTGAAGTTGACTGAGATTTTGAATTGAGTTCAATATCGAATAGTATGGTGTTGAATTGAAAGTTTCGACTTAGTTCTATAACACCGTGTTGAATTGGAGAAGTTTCGACTGAGTTTATAACACCGTGTTGAATAAGTTTCGACTTAGTTCTATAACACCGTGTTGAATTGAAAGTTTCGACTTAGTTCTATAACACCGTGTTGAATTGAAAGTTTCGACTTAGTTCTATAACACCGTGTTGAATTGGAAGTTTCTTGACTGAGTTCTATAACACCGTGATGAAGAGTTTCGACTGAGTTCAATAGCAGGGTGTTGAATTGAAAGCTTCGACTGAGTTCTATAACACCGTGTTGAATTGTAAGTTTCGACTGAGTTCTATACCAGCGTGTTGAATTGGAAGTATCGACTGAGTCCAACCCCTAGCGTCTTCTATAACACCGTGTTGAATGGAAGTTTCGACTGAGTTCAATACCAGCGTGTTGAATTGAAGTATCGACTGAGTCCAACTCTAGCGTCAAATTAAATGTTGCATATTGCCTCGGTCTCGGACGACGATGTGGCTGTCGTAGGAAGCAGTAAGGTCAAATTCTGAGAAACAAGCGGAGACAAACGGAGACGAAGAGGAACACGGGGTAGAGCGAAACAGTATTTGAGAAAGAATAATGCGTCATTATTTCAAACTGTTGAAGCTCGGAAACAATTTTATTGACTGCCAGTCCAAGAATGGAGAGCTCAGGATCTCAAGATCCAGACGACTGAGTGGCTTGCTTTGGGAAGGATTGCTTCCACTCCTGAGATCATGGCCTCGAAAGCGTTTCCGTACAGCCAGGGTTGACAATCTCAATTTCGTGATTTCCCACTACACCCATTTTGTGAAGGGATGGGATGCAACTTCATGTCTCTGATTATGCTATCGGAACTTCCTACGAGCACAGCGTCGTCCAGGTAACACACATGTACTTCGAAATAGATGGATCTGGCAATTTCATTGATTGCGATAGCGAATGAGGGGGGATTTTGAATGAACAACATGTACGCTTGCCATAACGGTAGAATCTTTGCCACAGGCTAGATTCACCAGCCGTAAGATAGTAGGGATCATGTGCAGGCATGCGTCGAGGAGATGATCACGTCTGACAGAATTAAACGCGTTTGTGAGGTCTAGTTGGACTCGCACACGAGGTTCAGACTTGCGCCCAGAAGCGTGCTGCCTCACGAACACCGAAACCAAGCGGACTGGGAGATGGATGACTGCCCTACATGCAGCCTTCGATGCTAAAGGTATGAATGCATTGCCAACTGCAACAGGCTGCCTTTGATGCTAAAGGGAAGGAATGCATTGCCAACTACAACAGGCAACCTTCGATGCTAAGGGTAGGAATGAATTGCCAACTGCAATAGGCTGCGATGAAAGGCTCCCAATGTCTGCAGATCTTTATCCTATGAGCTACGCCAATTGAATTCTTTGCACGAAAAGGTGTACGCTGGCAAAATTCATTAGCTTCGCTGAACGAGAACTAAATAACGCGATCACGACAGGTAGGGAAAACAACTCTTACCGAAATAAGGAAAGCTATATCGTCAGGACAGAAAGTGTTGGAGACTTGTTCCTAAGGAAAAGGGTTGGGGGGGGGCGTTGCAATTTGTAAATGTACAATTTGTAAATAAACATTACAACACATTGACATATTTTGGCTAAGCCCATATGATGATACCAATTTGACGATAACTCAAGCTTCTCTCAAATTGTGTACTTGGAATGAACACATCTTATTTACACGTAGTTACATTTTCATCCGCCTGAGGAACGTTGAAAACTAATTGCTCACTGTTGAGTTAACAGCCTTTTAAGTTTATGACTTCTTTTCGTCCCACCTGATATATATATATATATATATATATATATATATATATATATATATATATATATATATATATATATATATATATATATATATATATTGTCGGTAAAAATGTCTTAATCCGTAAGTCCACGATATATGGGATAGAAGATTTGTCTTTCAAATTATCAAACACAAAAAAATAGAAGGCATTGAACCAATAGGAAAGGTAATTTATGTGCATCATCTAAACAAGGATTTCCCATTTTCTTCCAAGCATACACATATGGATGACAACCTATAATGATATGTACATTGTGTGTACAGATGAATGACTACCTATAATGATATATACATTGTGTGTACAGATGAATAACGACCTATAATTATATGTACATTGAT
>JAXRKP010001400.1:47500-62500 GCA_037039925.1 Doris montereyensis
AAACATTGATTATATGATACCTTGCCTAAAAACATGGGTTCATTAAAACTAGATTTTTAAACATACATATATGTAATCATCCAAAACATACATGTATGATAACTAGACTAAAAATGATGTATGATAACTTACCCTAAAACATATATTTATGATAATGATATTAGTAAAAATACATGTATAATGATACAATAATAATAATTATAATCTATTATAAAAATACATGTATGATTACTACCCTAACACATAATGTATTATATCTACCATAAAACGTACATGTATGATTACTACCCTAACACATACATGTATTATATCTACCATAAAACGTACATGTATGATTACTACCCTAACACATACATGTATTATATCTACCATAAAACGTACATGTATGATTACTACTAACACTACATGTCTTATATCTACCATAAAACGTACATGTATGAGAACACTTGCAATCATTTATGACTTGCTACTTTATTTAGGTTATAGACGCATGACCTTGATTATAGACACCTTGCCTTGAACATGGGTTCATTAAAAGACTAGATTTTTATACATTGCTTTTTTTGTGACGTCATCACACGAACAAACTGCCAAAGCTTAGAGACTAAAAATGATTATAATAATAAAGACAATAGTACTACTAATAATATTAATAATTATAATAATGATATTAGTAAAAAATTGATTATAATGATAACAATAATAATAATTATAATATAGTATAATAATAATATTAATCATAATAATGTTATAATAATTGTAAAAATACTACTGATATCAAATACTACTACTACTACTACTACTACTACTACTACTGACTACTACTACTACTACTACTACTACTACTACTACTACTACTACTACTCTACTACTAATGCTATACTACTGTTTACTACTACTACTATCAAACTACTACTATACTACTACTACTACTACTACTATATCAAACTACTGCTACTACTATTATTAAATACTATTGATTTATACTTTTACTGTTACTACTAATACGAACTACTACTACTACTACTACTACGATTTATTTAAAATTATTGTTATACAATGTTGATATCAAACAATGTTATACAATTGTTTATGTATTACAATGTTATACAATGTTATCAAACAATTGTTTAAATGTATTGATATCAAACAATGTTATACAATTGTTTAAATGGATTGATATCAAACAATGTTATACAATTGTTTAAATATACAATTGATCAATTGTTTAAAAATAACGTTAAACAAGTTTTGTTTCAAAAATGTATTGATTGATATCAAACAATGTTACAATTGTTTAAATGTATTGATATCAAACAATGTTTGTTTAAAATGTATTGATATCAAACAATGTTATACAATTGTTTAAATGTATTGATATCAAACAATGTTATACAATTGTTTAAATATATTGATATCAAACAATGTTATACAATTGTTTAAATGTATTGATATCAAACAATGTTATACAATTGTTTAAATGTATTGATATCAAACAATGTTATACAATTGTTTAAATGTATTGATATCAAACAATGTTATACAATTGTTTAAATGTATTGATATCAAACAATGTTATACAATTGTTTAAATGTATTGATATCAAACAATGTTATACAATTGTTTAAATGTATTGATATCAAACAATGTTATACAATTGTTTAAATATATTGATATCAAACAATGTTATACAATTGTTTAAATGTATTGATATCAAACAATGTTATACAATTGTTTAAATGTATTGATATCAAACAATGTTATACAATTGTTTAAATATATTGATATCAAACAATGTTATACAATTGTTTAAATATATTGATATCAAACAATGTTATACAATTGTTTAAATGTATTGATATCAAACAATGTTATACAATTGTTTAAATGTATTGATATCAAACAATGTTATACAATTGTTTAAATGTATTGATATCAAACAATGTTATACAATTGTTTAAATGTATTGATATCAAACAATGTTATACAATTGTTTAAATATATTGATATCAAACAATGTTATACAATTGTTTAAATGTATTGATATCAAACAATGTTATACAATTGTTTAAATGTATTGATATCAAACAATGTTATACAATTGTTTAAATATATTGATATCAAACAATGTTATACAATTGTTTAAATGTATTGATATCAAACAATGTTATACAATTGTTTAAATGTATTGATATCAAACAATGTTATACAATTGTTTAAATGTATTGATATCAAACAATGTTATACAATTGTTTAAATGTATTGATATCAAACAATGTTATACAATTGTTTAAATGTATTGATATCAAACAATGTTATACAATTGTTTAAATGTATTGATATCAAACAATGTTATACAATTGTTTAAATGTATTGATATCAAACAATGTTATACAATTGTTTAAATGTATTGATATCAAACAATGTTATACAATTGTTTAAATGTATTGATATCAAACAATGTTATACAATTGTTTAAATGTATTGATATCAAACAATGTTATACAATTGTTTAAATATATTGATATCAAACAATGTTATACAATTGTTTAAATATATTGATATCAAACAATGTTATACAATTGTTTAAATATATTGATATCAAACAATGTTATACAATTGTTTAAATATATTGATATCAAACAATGTTATACAATTGTTTAAATATATTGATATCAAACAATGTTATACAATTGTTTAAATATATTGATATCAAACAATGTTATACAATTGTTTAAATGTATTGATATCAAACAATGTTATACAATTGTTTAAATATATTGATATCAAACAATGTTATACAATTGTTTAAATGTATTGATATCAAACAATGTTATACAATTGTTTAAATGTATTGATATCAAACAATGTTATACAATTGTTTAAATGTATTGATATCAAACAATGTTATACAATTGTTTAAATGTATTGATATCAAACAATGTTATACAATTGTTTAAATATATTGATATCAAACAATGTTATACAATTGTTTAAATGTATTGATATCAAACAATGTTATACAATTGTTTAAATGTATTGATATCAAACAATGTTATACAATTGTTTAAATGTATTGATATCAAACAATGTTATACAATTGTTTAAATATATTGATATCAAACAATGTTATACAATTGTTTAAATGTATTGATATCAAACAATGTTATACAATTGTTTAAATGTATTGATATCAAACAATGTTATACAATTGTTTAAATGTATTGATATCAAACAATGTTATACAATTGTTTAAATGTATTGATATCAAACAATGTTATACAATTGTTTAAATGTATTGATATCAAACAATGTTATACAATTGTTTAAATGTATTTATCAAACAATGTTATACAATTGTTTCAAAAAATGATTGTTTAAATGATATCAAACAATGTTATACAATTGTTTAAATATATTGATATCAAACAATGTTATGCAATTGTTTAAATATATTGATATCAAACAATGTTATACAATTGTTTAAATGTATTGATATCAAACAATGTTATACAATTGTTTAAATGTATTGATATCAAACAATGTTATACAATTGTTTAAATGTATTGATATCAAACAATGTTATACAATTGTTTAAATGTATTGATATCAAACAATGTTATACAATTGTTTAAATGTATTGATATCAAACAATGTTATACAATTGTTTAAATGTATTGATATCAAACAATGTTATACAATTGTTTAAATGTATTGATATCAAACAATGTTATACAATTGTTTAAATATATTGATATCAAACAATGTTATACAATTGTTTAAATGTATTGATATCAAACAATGTTATACAATTGTTTAAATATATTGATATCAAACAATGTTATACAATTGTTTAAATGTATTGATATCAAACAATGTTATACAATTGTTTAAATGTATTGATATCAAACAATGTTATACAATTGTTTAAATATATTGATATCAAACAATGTTATACAATTGTTTAAATGTATTGATATCAAACAATGTTATACAATTGTTTAAATGTATTTATATCAAACAATGTTATACACTTGTTTAAATGTATTTATCAAACAATGTTATACAATTGTTTAAATGTATTGATATCAAACAATGTCATACAATTGTTTAAATGTATTTATACCAAACAATGTTATACAATTGTTTAAATGAATTTATCGAACAATGTTATACAATTATTTAAATGTATTTATATCAAACAATGTTATACAATTGTTTAAATGTATTTATCGAACAATGTTATACAATTGTTTAAATGTATTTATCGAACAATGTTATACAATTATTTAAATGTATTTATATCAAACAATGTTATACAATTGTTTAAATGTATTTATCGAACAATGTTATACAATTGTTTAAATGTATTTATCGAACAAAGTTATACAATTGTGTAAATGTATTTATCAAACAATGTTATACAATTGTTTAAATGTATTTATGAAACAATGTTATACAATTGTTTAAATGTATTTATGAAACAATGTTATACAATTGTTTAAATGTATTTATCAAACAATGTTATACAATTGTTTAAATGTATTTATCAAACAATGTTATCAAACAATGTATTATCAAACAATTGTTTAAATGTATTTATCAAACAATGTTATACAATTGTTTAAATGTATTTATCAAACAATGTTATACAATTGTTTAAATGTATTTATCAAACAATGTTATACAATTGTTTAAATGTATTTATCAAACAATGTTATACAATTAATGTTTACCACCACACTGTTTAGAGGTGCAATCTGTTATCACTGAGTGTCGTGTAATTGACATAACTTATGGCACATGTGATGTCTCATACGCCTACTTGTATTGTGTTTTGCTTCCATAAAATGATATATGGTTTATTTATGTCAGATCTATGATATATAGATTCTGGGGTCAATATTAGGTTATCAGATGACCTTTGAATGCTACAAAGTACTTGTCGATAAATCTTATTCCGTCTTAGTTTTTTTTGCCATCCGCTTTAGTCTGCTCTCATATTGTTGTATATCACAATAGTAATATATATGTTGAGTAATAATCGAGAGGACAGTAACATTAATTGTAATAGTAATAATATTAATGATAACAATATAATAAAACCCCATAAAAATGGTATAGTAGTCTTAATAATGATAGTAAATAATAATAATAGTAAAAACATTAGCAACAACTAGTAGTAATGAGAATGATAATAATAACAATAATGATAATACTAACAATGATAATAACTATAATATAATAATAATAAAAATAATGATAACAATATGAATAGTCATAATAATTGGTATAATAATAATTTCATAATAATAATAATAATAATAATAATAATAATAATAATAATAATAATAATAATAATAATAATAATAATAATAATAATAATAATAATAATAATAATAATAATAATAATAATAATAATAATAATAATAATTATAATAATAATAATAATAATAATAATAATAATAATAATAATAATAATAATAATAATAATAATAATAATAATAATAATAATAATAATAATAATAATAATAATAATAATAATAATAATAATAATAATAATAATAATAATAATAATAATAATAATAATAATAATAATAATAATAATAATAATAATAATAATAATAATAATAATAATAATAATAATAATAATAATAATAATAATAATAATAATAATAATAATAATAATAATAATAATAATAATAATAATAATAATAATAATAATAAGGATAATCATAATAATAATTACAATAATAATAATAATAATAATAATAATAATAATAATAATAATAATAATAATAATAATAATAATAATAATAATAATAATAATAATAATAATAATAATAATAATAATAATAATAATAATAATAATAATAATAATAATAATAATAATAATAATAATAATAATCATAATAATAATAATAATAATAATAATAATAATAATAATAATAATAATAATAATAATAATAATAATAATAATAATAATAATAATAATAATAATAATAATAATAATAATAATAATAATAATAACAATAATAATAATAATAATAATAACAATAATAAGAATAATACAATAATAATAATAATAATAATAATAATAATAATAATAATAATAATCATAATAATAATAATAATAATAATAATAATAATAATAATAATAATAATAATAATAATAATAATAATAATAATAATAATAATAATAATAATAATAATAATAATAATAATAATAATAATAATAATAATAATAATAATTGTGTGGGGCAATTTTTCGATAATGTTTAATTTAGATTCTCAGGGCTTAACCGATATTGGACATTCGTGTGTAAGAAATTGTTGGGAAATACAGCATTGGGTACATTCCTGCTTTTTAAAATTTGATTTATCATTCATAAAAATATAGTTATAGATGCGATAGTGTTAACACATATGTACAATCTTTACTTCCTTACTTACTTACTTGCTTACTTACTTACTTGCTTGCTCACTTACTTACTTATTTACTTACTTAATTGCTTACTTACAGACGAACTTACTTACTTACTTACTTAATTGCTTACTTACAGACTCACTTACTTACTAATTACTTACTTATTTACTTACTTACTTACTTACTCACTTACCTACTTACTTACTTACTTACTTACCTACTTACCTACTTACCTACTTACTTACTTGCTTACTTACTTCTTGCTTACTGACTTACTTACTTACTGACTTACTTTCTTACTTACAGCTTTTTACTTACTTAAGGCCGTCCGCTCGCTTAGTCGTCAGACACAACAGCCTCGGCAGCCTTTCAGATTTCTGTGTAGAAGATTTCCCGTTTACGTCGATTTTTATCAATAGACCATCTTACATATTCATTAAAATCGTTTGTGATTTCTTACCATAGACTTGCGTGGAACAACTTGAACAGACTGAGCAGCGAATAGAAATAATAATGAAAGACAGTTCTATACTACATTCATGGGATCCATTATTTCGATAAAGTGGTCGGTCATTATGTAAATTGCGTCGTACTCTTTCTTGTTCTTTTAGCTATTAGACAAATGTTATAAACTTTGCAAACCAATATTTATTGTCTTTTCAGAAATTAGCAACATTGCGACACTTCTGAAGAGAAGAATATGAGAGAAATGGCGCACCGACAGCTTTTGGTTCTAGCCGTCAAATTTTCTTGGCCATGTGCTTTGCATGTTTACAGAAGGCGTTGTTCTTGAAGAAGTATTTGGACAGAATGCGGCCTGATACCACAGTGAAGGTGTCTCTACAGTCGCTGGCACAGATGGCGGGGCTTGGACCACGAAGCAACTTCCGACACTTCATGACAAAGTTCACAAGTCCTCCAAAGGAGTCAAACACGTCCGTTTGATTCAGACCTATGGAGGATATGATGTGATGGGATCGTCTGTGGTAGCAGAACTGGACACCAAGGACACGTTTTCAGGTCAAATGTACGGAAAAGTTGTGAGGAAAATTAACAAACACATTCCGGATCCAGAGGCGTGTCAACATAACGTTGAAAAATTACTGAATAAGGCCATACAACTGAACGGTTTAAACACAAGTGATCCAGCTATCGTGAAACAGGAGGGTCATCGATTTATTTATGCCGTTGCTGGAACTAGCAAAGCCACTCTTGCGTACAAAATTAAATTTTTTTCTACAACAGGGATCATCACATCACGTACCCTGTTTACATCTTTGACGCATGTGATGGACATGTTCTTACGACATACGACTTTTCATGACAATGGTCCCTGAAACGTTTGCCAGTCATTCGGAGCCCTCAAACCAACGGTCAAGGGTTGACACGAGCTTAAAATTTGTAAAGGAAGCAGCTGAGAGTTGTCCAGTCTCTGCAGCAGGTGTGGGAGGTAACGAGAAAATGGGGAAAATAACTTACAACGAGGCTCCATATTGTCTGAATGTAAAGAAAGACGGAGATGTCTGTCGACTGGAAGGAACGACCACTAATGCTGTCGATAATAAAGAATCCGATAACGATAACAACAATAACATAGCAGAGTTTATTTGTGACCAGGGCTATCCGGATAAGGAGGTCAACGGTGGGTATGGAAGCGTCAACGATGCGTTTTACGGTGGAGAATATCTGGGTGACCTATTTACTGTTAAATACGGCATGAAAGTCTTGTCTCACAAGCCACGTCTCGTTGTCCATTATTCACAGTCAATGGAAAACGCGTTTTTTGATGGCGTCGATACATTTTTCGGAGATGGATATACCACATTCTATCCTTTGGTCAGTACGGACGTCGTTGCACACGAGTTAGGGCATGGCATCACCCATGAAAACAGTGGTCTCATATACGCAGGCATGTCTGGTGGAATGAATGAAGCTTTCTCTGACATGACTGGCGTTACTACAGACACCTTTTCGAGAAACTCAGAAGATCCCCAGTGGACGGTAGGCATTAACATTTTCAAAGGTGATGGAGGCTTACGATATATGGACGATCCTCCGCGAGATGGAAAATCCATCAAATCCGTCGACGACTACAACTCTAACTTGAACGTTCACTACTTCCAGTGGCGTTTTCAATTTTTTTTTATAACCTAGTCGCCATTGAAGGGATGGACATAATGAAGCTTACAAATGTTTCTTGGATGCAAATCTGAAACTGTGGAAACCCGACTGAAGATTTCTATTCAGGCTCGTGTAATGTCATGCAAGCTGCCTATGAAAACGGTTTCGATCACAAGAAGGTGAAACGTGCCTTTAAACAAACAGCCTTGACCTAGATTCCTGTAAACTCTCTGCCCTAACGACAACGATATATACCGGTGAGACGCGAGAAGAGATTCTGGTAAGTGCATCAAGGTCGCCAATCCTGAGAGTTGGCACTCAACCAGCCAGCATCAAACGCTACTTTAGTTGAGGTAGTAGCAAACGACAAGTCAAAGGTCAAATTGGTGATTGCCAGAATGATGAGGCCAGCAAAGTTCTGGCAAGTGGAGACAACGTTGTGAAGTTTGACACGGCAAAGACACATATGTCTATGTCAAGCTGATGTCAAGGTCTCGAGTCGATGTTCCAGTCAAATTACACGTGAAAGCTATCTGAGTCAAAAAATCGTGTCAGTTTTTGTTTGTTGATTGTTGCCTTTTTGTTAGAAAATGAACCTATTTCGGTTTAAATTTGGAACTCATAAGACAAAGAATATTTTTTAAAATAATAAAAATAAAGTTTGAAAATGTTATTTTACCTTCTTCTCGGTTTCCTTCCTCGCTCAACGCCTGATCATCTGTCTGTCTGTTTGTTTCTCTGTCTGTTTGTCTCCATTGTACGACATTATATAGACAATCAGAGATTATTATAGGAATATTATACTTGTTTACACATGTATTCCACCCCTATACTGCCCATGACCAGATGGCAAATGTCGTTTAGTTATGTAGCTTATCTGTTTGTGTTTCATGTCAGTTAATTTATTATCACTATTAAAAATAATAACAATAATAATAACAATAATAATAACCATAAAAACAATAATAATAATAATAATAATAATAATAATAATAATGATAATAATAATACTAATAATAATAATAATAATAATAATAATATGATAATAATAATAATGATAATAATAATGATAATAATGATAATAATGATATAATAATAATAATAATGATAATAATAATAATAATAATAATAATAATAATATAAGAAGAAGAATAAGAATAATAATAATAATAATAATAATAATGATGATGATGCCGATGATAATGATGATGATGATGATGATGATGATGATGATGATGATGATGATGATGATGATGATGATGATTATAAGGATAATAATAATAATAATGACAATAATAATAATAATAATAATAATAATAATAATAATGATAATGATAATGATAATGATATGATAATAATAATAATGATAATAATAATAATAATAATAAACATTTTATACATAACGATTCAGCCCACAATATATAGAAACCGATTACAAGCAGTAGTGTAGACCTGAAGCATTACGAGAATTAAATCAAACAACCAGTCTGTGTAAAGGCCTTTATGTGCCTAAGAATTCAACTTACGTCACATTTAAAACCTTTAATTCTGAATTGAGTAAATTTAGATCGACATTAGTAACGGTGCTGGACAACGATCTGACATGTTAAGCAAAGTTATTAAACGTCCGACGCTTAAAGAGGAAAACCGCAGAACTTTTGCAAATCTCGTTAGGAACACGAGCCAGAGAGAGTTCTTACCTCAGCCCAGATGCAACACCAGACCTAGATGTACTGTCTGATAAACAATGAGGCAAACACGAGATAGGGCCAGGGCCAGGGACGCGATTGGCTCATACCAATACAAAAAATAATATATAGAGTGAAATATCTGATTCCTGAGAAATAAGTGATACATGTAGTAATAGGAATAAAGGGGTAGTTTCAATAGCATGCCTTAGTCACAATTATGCCATTTAGAGAAAAAGGCCAAAAACCACAGACTTTGACACTGTTCGCTTTGGGAATTACGAATTTCAAACGGCTGTCAACGTGATGTATGTTCTTCATTTCATTTGCACACGGTTCAGGAAGAATGATAATTTCCTTTTATTCCTTAGGATTACCTCTCTGTCTCACAGTCACACCTCTTCGAATGACCTCTTCGAATATTTCCGTCAAAGAGGCGCACATGATCTCAATCGTTAGAGCATCAGCTGACTACTATTCAGATGACCCGTACATTTTCTGGGCACATTTTTCTGGCTCTCCTGTCGACCCATCAGCGAATGGTTAGCGAGGTCTATTCAAACTCGTCGAAAGTAAAACTGGTGTGGAAAGGAAACAGCCAACTACCACATAAACCGTATGCCTAGAAACCACAGGGCTCTACTCCAGGTTACCATAGGCTACACTCTGAGTGGGGAACTTTTCAGTGTTTTCGTCAAAGTCAAAGCAAGGAAAAACAGCTATCATAATTAGACCGGTCCTTAGACCATCAAAGACATTAATATTTACGTAGATGTCCGCTTGAGAATTGTACAGAACTTCATAAAATAATCATTAACAATAGGAAGAGATTTCAACCATGCCATATAATAGTATATCATGGGAGACTAAGAGCATAACACCAGAAAGCACAAAAAAGTTCGTCCAAGGCAATTACGGCCCATAGATCTGGAGATAATCCCGGTCTCCAGAGCATGGAGCGCAGCCTGGAACTACCTATACCGGGACTGCCAGAGAGTCAACGCGGGTGATTCACGGAGGCCGGCCGGCTGGCTGCTTAGCACTAGAGCACAGCACTAGCAATAGCATTATTGCAGCATAGAATGTAGTAAGTTGGCCTTCTTTCTCCCCCCCCTCTCTATTTCTCTCTCTCCCTCTCTCTCTCTCTCTCTCTCTCTCTCTCTCTCTCTCTCTCTCTCTCTCTCTCTCTCTCTCTCTCTCTCTCTCTCTATATATATATATATATATATATATATATATATATATATATATATATATATATATATATATATATATATATATATATATATATATATTTCTCAACAGTCAGCTATACTGATCATACACAGTTAATGTTTGAACTGCCGGCACACAAGATACACGAATAAAAGTAGTACAATTAAATTATTATGAATAAACATTCAACTTCAAAAGACTAACTCTGCCATTCGCTCACTCGTCTCGTCTATTTCTATTCCGGAAGACTGCCGGCACACAAGATACACGAATAATAGTAGGCTAGTACAATTAGATTATTATGAATAGACATTCAACAGACAATCTACTCCGACATTCGTTCACTATGTCATGTGATGTAATGTAATAAAACATTTATAAAGCGCACAATCCATAGCTCTAAGGCGCTGAAGAAACGTTAATTAGATCTATATACAAACACAAATTAAAAAATATTGAAAAAGTAAGTAACTATAAAAAAGTAATACAATATATTATTATGTATACAGTATAAATCACAACAATTTGATGAAATGGACAATAGAATAATAATGATAGTAGCAATAACAACAATAATAACAGGAACATTAAGAATATTATATAATATTAGTCATGATCATAGTAATATTGTAGTAAGAAATAATAATAATTTCTTCCGAAAACGAATTATTTTTACAACATTTCATTCATGTGTTTCCAATGCTCATCTTATCAAAGTAAAAACCCAACATTTCTACCACACACGTCTAGATAGTCTAATAATAATATGGAGACTTTCAATCATTCTACGTTAGCAAGAAATGTGTATGTACACGTGTGTGTTTAATGTTTGTGTGTGTGGTAGACAGATGAAAAAAAGGAAAAAAAGAAAGCATAAAATGATGAGTCAGTATAAACGGTCAATAGAGAAACAAAGATTATTCCTATGTTTAATTAGAACAAAATAACAGAAGTAAGAAACAAGAATAAGGGAAGAACTGACATGATTGTCAAAAGAAATAATGACACATAACATACTTTAAACTATCTGAACTATACCAAAATATTACCGAAAGTTTAAAAACAAACAAACAACATTTTCCCTCTGCCTGGAATCGCTTTTATCTAAAAAATATATTATAATATATATTACATGTATATATATATATATATATATATATATATATATATATATGTATAATAAGGAATCAGGGCTGGTGATCATGATAACATTGTACGTTACGTACAAGTTCAGTTGAGAGAAATCAAAAACGTTCTTTTTAGTTTCACTTTATCTTGATGAGGATGAAAGCTTGGCTGTTGCCCTCTTTGGGTTTTTTTTCTAATTTCTATGCTGATTGTTTCAGTTATTGATGCAGAACTTCTTAAAGAAAATGTTGGCCATTAGAGTAGTTTTTTCAAAAAGATATCAAGCATGCATGTGGCAAGAAAAAACTCCAAGATAGCAACATACCTGGTCCTACATAATTTACCAGGAGCTTGTGTAAAAAAAATGAATGCATGAAGGATAAATCCATATAATTCCACACACATGGATATTTAAGTTTTCCCCTGTGAACCGCATCTCTAGGAATTGTCTGATGAGTTCCACAACACGAAGTCTTTGATGCTCATTTTAGTTGGTGGCTCAATTGGAATCTCATGTGTTCCACAACACAAAGTCTCTTTTCCACAGTTGGTAGCTCAATTGGAATCTCATGAGTTCCACAACACAAAGAAATAGCTCAATTGGAATCTCATTTGAGTTCCACAACACGAAGTCTCTTTGATACTCACTTTAGTTGGTAGCTCAATTGGAATCTCATGAGTTCCACAACACAAAGTCTCTTTGATACTCACTTTAGTTGGTGGCTCAATTGGAATCTCATGAGTTCCACATTTTCTTGTTCTTACATGTGGTGGAAAATGCAAAGAACACACAATCATGTTCTTGGTGATCTCTGAGAAATCTAATTTGTTTGGTAAAGCTTTTTACTTTTAACCCACTTCAACCTCTTGACCGTGTGTTTGGGAAACCTAAAGAACGATTTCTTTACTCCACTTTTATCACTATCATAGCCACTCTTGCGGCCATACACACTGCACTTCCTACCCATTTTGCATGTTTAATAAAAAAAAAATAACCACAATAATAATATGATAGATCTAGATCTAGATATCTAGATTTAATCTAGATTGAATTCAAATTTTACAATCCTGGTCATAATCACAAATACATGATAGATCTAATAATAACACTCCAATGAGTAACTGATGATAATCACAAATGATAATAATAACAATCCAATGAGTAACTGTGATGATAATGATAATAATAATAACAATCCAATATGAGTGAATGAGTAATTGATATTAATAATCAATTTGAAAACAAACACGCTCAGCTCGATTTGAAAATTGACGCCGTGCTAATTACACACTACACACTGACCGCGTAGAGACAAAGACAAGCGAGGTGGCGTTGGGACCATCGGCCTCCGCAAAAGTTAGCCGGCCAGTCTCTGTTATTCCTGTACTGAGATTTCCTAGAGCGGAGCCCATGTGATACTAATCACTTCCTGGACAGAGCGCTAGTTTATCGCAGGTTTTATTCCTAAGCAGATTTTTTTTCTCCTTGCACGTCTGTCGAACGGGAATAAAGGCGTGTCAAATGTCTTTCCTAAGGAATGCAATGTCAGAATTAACATTGCTACGATTCGAAGCAGGCATCTCATCATTCCAATTCGGACAGGTTACATTTCTGGCAACCAATGCTACAGTAGGAAAGATCGGGGTCATAAAGAGAAACTGAGAATCACTACTACAGACAAACCCCTGCCGCTCCCCCACCCCCAACGAACCCAACATCAACAAAACAAACAAACAAACAACAACAACAACAACAACAACAAAACAAAAACAATCCCAAAATATTCATCAAGCAATTTCCAGGAATTTTGGTTCACCAGAGAAAGCTAAACGTGTAGTTCCTCTTTCTGGTCGTTCGTGTTTATTTTCCTCGTGTCATCCAAACACTGACAATGTAAATAACTCACCTATTGATTTGGTCTCCAGGGGCTTGTTAGGGCCTCAATAGCTATATGTGCAAAGTCAAATGTTGGCAATATTATTTTTCCTGATATCTAATTTTATCTATAGATTCAAATGGCTTTTTAAGTTGGACTGTGGTGTCGTAGGGTATACGTGCTGTCTCATGGCGATGTTATCAACATATCTTTCTTCAGCATTGTTATCCAGGCTCAGTGTTTTAGACGTTTTAGTGATTACAGCTCTTGAATTGTGTTGTTTAACATGCTCTCAACAGTACTACCCTGACTGAATGTAACCCTTGACTCTCTCACGTGTTGTATTGCATCTAGTGCTGTCACGTTGTGGGCATAGAAATCTTAGCCTGATTTAGCTCTAAGGAGGCAATCTTGAACCACGAAGGTGATTTCAAGAGAGAGAGAGAGAGAGAGAGAGAGAGAGAGAGAGAGAGAGAGAGAGAGAGAGAGAGAGAGAGAGAGAGAGAGAGAGAGAGAGAGAGAGACAATATTTTTGGACTTTCAT
>JAXRKP010001400.1:67500-82500 GCA_037039925.1 Doris montereyensis
AGACACACAAAAAAGATCATGGTAAGGGAAATGGGTCATAAGGGAGACACACAAAAAAGATCATGGTAGGAGACATGGCTACAACATAGAAAGAAAGAAAGAAACATAACATGGAAGGGGCAAACAAAGCAAAGAAAGAGGCAAACAAAACATGGAAGCATATAAACACAACGAGGAGACACGATGACAAGAAAGATACACTCGTAACAAACAAGGAGACAAGATGACAAGAAAGATACACACGTAACAAACAAGGAGACAAGATGACAAGAAAGATACACATGTAACAAACAAGGAGACAAGATGACAAGAAAGATACACTGGTAACAAACAAGGAGACACGATGACAAGAAAGATACACTCAAGGAGTAACAAAGAAAGAGACAAACATGACACGGAAGTAGACAACCATAACATTGAAGTAAACAACCATAACATGGAAGTAAACAACCATACCATGGAAGTAAACAACCATAACATTGAAGTATACAACCATAACATGGAAGTAAACAACCATAACATGGAAGTAAACAACCATAACATGGAAGTAGACAACCATAACATGGAAGTAGACAACCATAACATGGAAGTAGACAACCATAACATGGAAGTAGACAACCATAACATGGAAGTAGACAACCATAACATGGAAGTAAACAACCATAACATGGAAGTAAACAACCATAACATGGAAGTAAACAACCATAACATGGAAGTAAACAACCATAACATGGAAGTAGACAACCATAACATGGAAGTAGACAACCATAACATGGAAGTAAACAACCATAACATGGAAGTAGACAACCATAACATGGAAGTAGACAACCATAACATGGGAGGAGACAAACATAACATGGAAGTAGACAACCATAACATGGAAGTAGACAACCATAACATGGAAGTAGACAACCATAACATGGAAGTAGACAACCATAACATGGGAGGAGACAAACATAACATGGAAGTAGACAACCATAACATGGAAGTAGACAACCATAACATGGAAGTAAACAACCATAACATGGAAGTAGACAACCATAACATGGGAGGAGACAAACATAACATGGAAGAAGACAAACATAAAAAACAAACATAGCGTAAAGAGAGACAAAGATAACATGGAAGGAGACAAACATAACATGGAAGGAGACAAACATAACATGGAAGTAGACAACCATAACATGGGAGGAGACAAACATAACATGGAAGAAGACAAACATAAAAAAACAAACATAACATGGAGAGAGACAAAGATAACATGGAAGGAGACAAACATAACATGGAAGGAGACAAACATAACATGGAAGAAAACAAACATAACATGGAAGGAGGCAAACATAACATGGAAGAAGACAAACATAACATGGAAGAAGACAAACACAACATGGAAGAAGACAAACATAACGTGGAGAGAGACAAACATAACATGGAAGGAGACAAACATAACATGGAAGAAGACAAACATAACATGGAAGGAGGCAAACACAACATGGAAGGAGACAAACATAACATGGAAGGGGAGAAACATAACATGGAAGGGGAGAAACATAACTTGGAAGAAGACAAACATAACATGGAAGGAGACAAACATAACATGGAAGGAGACAAACATAACATGGAAGGAGACAAACATATCATGGAAATAAATAAGCATAACGTTGAAACAGACGAAAAAATGGAAGGAGACAAACGTAACAGGAAAGAATCAAATATAACATGAAAGAACACAAACATAACATGGAAGAAGACAAACAGAAAATGAAAGGAGACAAACAGAAAATGGAAGGAGAGAAACATAACGTGAAAGGGGACAAACATAACATGGAAGGGGAGAAACATAACATGGAAAGGAGACAAACATAACATGGAAGGGAGAAACATAACATTGAAGGAGACAAACATAACATGGAAGGAGACAAACATAACATGGAAGGAGACAAATATAACATGGAAGGAGACAAACATAACATGGAAGGGGAGAAACATAACATGGAAGGAGACATACATAACATGAAAGGAGACAAACATAACATGGAAGGGGAGAAACATAACATGGAAGGGGACAAACATAACATGAAAGGGGAGAAACATAACATGGAAGGAGAGAAACATAACGTGGAAGCGGACAAACATAACATGGAAGGAGACAAACATAACATGGAAGGGGAGAAACATAACATGGAAGGGGAGAAACATAACATGGAAGGGGAGAAACATAACATGGAAGGGGAGAAACATAACATGGAAGGGGAGAAACATAACATGGAAGGGGAGAAACATAACATGGAAGGAGACAAACATAACATGAAAGGGGAGAAACATAACTTGGATGGAGACAAACATAACATGGAAGGGGAGAAACATAACATGGAAGGAGAGAAACATAACATGGAAGGAGACAAACATAACATGGAAGGAGAGAAACATAACATGGAAGGAGACAAACATAACATGGAAGGAGAGAAACATAACATGGAAGGAGAGAAACATAACATGGAAGGAGACAAACATAACATCGAAGGAGAGAAACATAACTCGGATGGAGACACAAACATAACATGGAAGGGGAGAAACATAACATGGAAGGAGACAAACATAACATGGAAGGGGAGAAACATAACTTGGAAGGAGACAAACATAACATGGAAGGGGAGAAACACGACTTGGAAGGAGACAAACATAACTTGGAAGAGACAAACATAACATGGAAGGAGACAAACATAACATGGAAGGGGAGAAACATAACATGGAAGGGGACAAACATAACATGGAAGGAGACAGATATAACATGGAAGGAGACAAACATAACATGGAAGGAAACAAACATAACATGGAAGGAGACAAACATAACATGGAAGGAGACAAACATAACATGGAAGGGGAGAAACATAACATAGAAGGAGACAAACATAACTTGGAAGGAGACAAACATAACATGGAAGGAGACAAACCTAACATGGAAGGGGACAAACATAACATGGAAGGGGAGAAACATAACATGGAAGGAGACAAACATAACTTGGAAGGAGGCAAAGATGACAAGGAAGGAGAGACACATACAATGGAAGGAGAGATACATAACATGGAAAGAGACAAAGATAACCTGGAATGACACAAACATAACATGGAATAAAATGGAAGCAGACAAACAGAAGATGGAAGGAGACAAACAGAAGATGGAAGGAGACAAACAGAAGATGGAAGGAGACGAACAGAAAATGGAAGGAGACAAACAGAAGATGGAAGGAGACAAACAGAAGATGGAAGGAGACAAACAGAAGATGGAAGCAGCTAAACAAAAGATGGAAGGAGACAAACAGAAGATGGAAGCAGACAAACAGAAGATAGAAGGAGACAAACAGAAGATGGAAGGAGACAAACAGAAGATGGAAGCAGACAAACAGAAGATGGAAAAGAGACAAACAGAAGATGAAGGCAGACAAACAGAAGATGGAAGGAGACAAACAGAAGATGGAAGGAGACAAACAGAAAATGAAAGGAGACAAACAGAAAATGAAAGGAGACAAACATAGTATAGAAGAGGAGAAGACCAGCAATTGAAGAATGTACCACTCTTTGGTCTCACCTTATACTTAAAAAAAACCATTCATTGAATGTCAGCCAACGACGTAATAAGGTCTGCATACTATATATAAACGTTTTCATGTATTGCTAAGTACATACTCAATGTATACATTTGAAAATTTTGTGTTAAAATCTTAGTCAAGGTTCTATAGATAAATGTTGTTTTTTTAAATTGTCTTTCCGAAAGAATGAAACCCAGAGGAGACGAATTATACTGCATGTGCCGGTATACGACAGTTGTGTTTTAATACAGTTTCGAGAACAAATTTGGATACTAACAAAGTATCCCTGTTTGAATGAAAACAACATTTATTAGGTGCATTAACTTGCATACAAAACATTATTATTCCACATACATTTTTTTCTTAGTGCACCATATGTACACTGTGTGACACGACTTTCTTGTACTGTCCATAACGTCCATGAAGGTATCGATTACACATTACGTGGTCGATGGCTGGTCTTTGAGCCTAAAAAGAAACAACTCAACTCTAAGCAAAGACATTTCAAGCTTATATTCAATTTATTGGAACATGGGATGAAGTTTAATTATATGGATACATCTAAGGCCATTGTTAAACATTGATTTGCATTCACATTAGAAATTAATAATATTTTAAATCAAAAGGTAATATGAATAAATATATATAGTAAAAGTTGTAACATTTATAATATAATATTTATTATGCATATTATCAAACTGACTCCCCCCTCCCCGCACCCCCCCTCCCTTCCTCAAAGGAAGTCAGATATAATATAATAGGATTTATTAGAAAGGAAGAAAGAGGAAGTTAAAAATTACTATACACTCCAATGAAAGATAGAACATAGCACAGCTATTCTACTCAGTAAACTATTGCTGTTTCAAAGTACATAATACATTGGAACTCCAGGAGACGAACTGATCGTTTTATGAGTTTAGTTAATGTCAGATGTAAGCAATACAGTAAATAATGTGAGAAGAAGTTGAAGAGGAAATTCAGAGAGGATCATAAAAATATAGCGGGTTAAGGAGTATCATTTATGAATTTATGTGCAATATGAAATAATGCAGTGTTTTGATATGCCACGATATGGTAGACTAGTGAAAACGGTAGCTCATGAATTCCTTTCATAGGCTCTTACGCTGTTTCAGTGATTCTCAAGGTAGCACGAACATCACCTGGCTCTTCTGAAAGCAACTTGACATAAACATCAGAAATAGCATAATTTATCCGTACCGAGTTGTCTCCCTTCGATATCACATCCTCAAAGTCACTGTCCGTACCAACAAGAACACGAATTTTATGGAAATCCTCAGTGACAGCTTCTACGGTGAAAGTCCGTTTGCCCGTCTCCTTCACTTCTACCTTGATAACGGGAGCTCTATCGTTGCCAACGTAAACATCCTTCCTAGACTCTCCTATGAAGAGACGGGGTCAAGGCTTTATAGTCGCAGGTGAAAAGCGAAATTCCCACGTGCAAGAAGGCACGCCTGATCTTTCTGTGATCGTAACCGTTGTCGTAGCACGCTTGCATAACCTGGCATGCCCCGTCACGGAAGTTGGTGAAAGGTGTCCACAGCAGCAGATTGGCATCTAGGAAACATTTGTAGGCATTGAAAATATCCATGCCTTCTTTCTCAACCAGTCGATAGAAAGCGTGGTTGTAAATACCACTGCTGTAGTGAACGTTTAAATCTGACCGGTATTGGAAAAGATGTTCAATCGATACGCCGTCGTCGCTAGGATTATTCAACAGACGTAAAGCATTCCTTCTTTTCATGACTTCCGATCCCAGCACCCAATCGTGACTTCCCGTCAGATAATGTTCGAATGCCTTGGAGGTTATATCTGAAAACGCTTCATTGATTCCTCCAGACTGCCGATAATATACGAGGCCGCTGTTTAAATGAGTTAATGCATGAGCAGTTTCGTGTGAAACGACGCTATGGTCGGCTAAAGGATAAAACACATGTTTGCCATCTCCGAAATAGAGATCCTTGTAGTCGTAAAAAGCATTTTCGTAAAAGTCGCCAAAGTGCGTAACGTACCGTGCGACACTTTGGGCGGCCCTGGTGCGGTACTTCTCTCGGAGAAAACAGCCAAACGCCTCAGCATAATAGAAGACATCGCTGGCCACGCCATAGGCTGAATTAACTGTGTCTGTATAACCTTCGTCACAGACAAACTCTATGGCTTCCTCATTGTCACGGCGGTACGACCTCTTGTTGTCTACCACTTTTGCGTATTTGCCAACCATTCGGCACGTGGTTGCATTGACAAACTCTGCGTTTAGACAAAACGGTGGATCATTATACCTTCTCCTCTTTGTCTTTCGGTTTCCTCCTATACCAGCTACCTTTGAGTCGCATGTCGCCACGTCCAAAGACTGATTTTGTCCTGCAACCTGTTTCGCGATTACATGTCCATAACAAGGCGAACAGCCAGTGTTTGATTGAATACCGTTAAAATGTAGTAAAACAGACTGAGAGCAAGCATCGATAAAATAAATGGGCAGTGAAACATTTCCAGTCGCGTGTTTGAAAACATGAACTCTGTAGGCGAATTTTCCTCGTTTCGTTTTAGGGTCAAGAAAAATTAAAGGAAAAACTTGTTTCCTTTCGATTATGTCAGAAGCTGGGTCAAGACTTTCCATTCCTATGACCATGTTGAATAGATCGTCAGTGTCCCTTAAACAGGCGTTCTGATTTGGTATATCTCTGTGAAGATTTCTAGCCACTTTTCCGTGCATCTGACCTGAAAAATATCCATCGTCATCAATTTCTGCTTCGATGGAAGATCCAAATACGTCATAGCCGGCGTAAGTCTGAATAAGACGTAACCGCTTACCTCCCTTGTCGTTGGCTACTGGCATCCCTGTGACCTTCCGAAACTACTAGCGCCACCCAGTGATGCCAGATTGGCCAAAGAGTTGAGAGACAATCGACCTGAAGCCATCCACTTTGGCCACGGACCGCTGGGTGTCGGGTGGTGTCTGTCCGTTGAGAGCAGTTCAAGCTGGGCACAGGAGACGCCAATAATGAGAGTCAGTCCCACGGTTGTCAAGGCAACGAGGCTATGCATCTTCTCGTCGATGGTTTAGGCAAAGCACTGAACAATAAAAGATGTTTTGAAAAAAGAACACGAAAAGTATAATATAATATCCAATGCTACATCGTTGTTTGTGGCAACTTCAAACTCACTAAGATTTATAATTAATTGCTCTCAATGTAAACAAAAGCTAGTAAAATTCAATGTAAGATAAAGATAACGATACAGATTGGTTTATAGTCCGCATCCCCGTACAGGTGCAGACTCAATGACTGCATATCATGTACCCCTTAGCAGGCTAATTCATTCAAAGTCCTTCTCCATTCCATAGAGAACATACAGTACAGCAGCCTGTAAGGCATTTCGTACTAACACTCTGACACGATATTTCTTTACCTATAGCTAGGTACTCATTCACTCCTGAGTCAAGAAGGTCCCTTAGCTGTTAACATATCAGTCCGGGCAATTTTTAAAAATCCTACCAAAAACTCCGAGATCACCTTAGTTGCGGATGGGGCTAAATTCAAATCAAATCAAATCAAATCAAATCTAAATCACTGGTCGATCTCCTATAATCTAAAAACTTAAAACATTTGAACAAGGCTAGAAAAATATACTCCGCCAGTAGATCAAAGACACAGGCACTTTTTAAGTTTGTTATATTTTTGCTGTTGACAAACATAGTAACACCTACCAATATGACAAAAGAGCAACACCTCCTGCTTATTCCGCTCAAGTCATGCAATCCACTGTTCCGTGTATCAATTTTTCAGTTGTTTTCTCGATGACTGATCCATATAATCCAAGTCATCGCTTAAATACAGAATAACAAAAGAGGGCAATAACCCAAAATGATGTCACTTAAGAACAACTCTAGATAAACAACAATTGGGCTAATAGCATAACTATATGGTACAATCAAAGATACACACATTTATACATACATAAATACATACATACATACATGGGTGTGTACATACATACATACATACATACATACATACATACATACATACATACATACATACATACATAAATGGGTGTGTACATACATACAGACATATATACATACATACATACATACATACATACATACATACATACATACATACATATATACATACATACATACATACATACGTACATACATGGGTGTGTACATACATACATACATACATACATACATACATACATACATACATACATACATACATACATACATACATACATACATACATACATACATACATACAAACGTACAGTCACAAACCCCATTGGTGTTTAAAAAAAGCTTTGAGCATTGCATGGTGGTGACCTGTTGTTTTAAATTACGATTGCAAAAAACAATGAATTCCTATCATTTGTCAGCGATGAAATGTTCATTAAGATCCACAGTTATTTCTGAAATTCTTTTTGAACTTGTTATTGGGGTCACTGAGCGGTAAATGGTGTTCAATTTACCCTGTAGAATTAGAGCAACAAGTGAATGTGTCTTATTTCGATACAACCACTGGTTTCTGTTCCTTAGTGAAAATAAATCAGAATAAAATTTAAAACGTGCATTGCAACAAGTTTGACTAGAAACGATTTCAAGAGAAATTTGTGTACTCCACTACGATAGTGTATCACATGCAAATTTAAGGACTTTCCAACTTTGGTGTGAACTCCACTACGATAGTGTATCACATGCAAATTTAGGACTTTCCTACTTTGGTGTGTACTCCACTACGATAGTGTGTCACATGTAAATTTAGGACTTTCCTACTTTGGTGTGTACTCCACTACGATAGTGTGTCACATGTAAATTTAGGACTTTCTACTTTGGTGTGTACTCCACTACGATAGTGTGTCACATAATTTAGGACTTTCCTACTTTGGTGTGTACTCCACTACGATAGTGTGTCACATGTAAATTTAGGACTTTCCTACTTTGGTGTGTACTCCACTACGATAGTGTGTCACATGCAAATTTAGGACTTTCCTACTTTGGTGTGTACTCCACTACGATAGTGTGTCACATGCAAATTTAGGACTTTCCTACTTTGGTGTGTGCTCCACTACCATAATGTGTCACATGCAAATTTAGGACTTTCCTACTTTGGTGTGTGCTCCACTACCATAGTGTGTCACATGCAAATTTAGGACTTTCCTACTTTGGTGTGTACTCCACTACCATAATGTGTCACATGCAAATTTAGGACTTTCCTACTTTGGTGTGTACTCCACTACGATAGTGTGTCACATGCAAATTTAGGACTTTCCTACTTTGGTGTGTACTCCACTACGATAGTGTGTCACATGCAAATTTAGGACTTTCCTACTTTGGTGTGTACTCCACTACGATAGTGTGTCACATGCAAATTTAGGACTTTCCTACTTTGGTGTGTACTCCACTACGATAGTGTGTCACATGCAAATTTAGGACTTTCCTACTTTGGTGTGTACTCCACTACGATAGTGTGTCACATGCAAATTTAGGACTTTCCTACTTTGGTGTGTACTCCACTACGATAGTGTGTCACATGCAAATTTAAGACTTTCCTACTTTGTGTGTACTCCACTACCATAATGTGTCACATGCAAATTTAGGACTTTCCTACTTTGGTGTGTACTCCCCAGCCCCTGTAATTTTTAATTAGTTTTTCAGATTAGAGTAAAATTTTCACTCAAGACTTGTATGAGTAATTTGATCTTTATTGTCTCCCATTTCAAATGCTAAGATTAAGGAAAACACTTAAGACATCATTGTAGCCTCTTTTGGAGTTTAAAATTGTCCTCCCTGTAGCGCTTGGTGCACAATGTTATGACTCATAATTCAGGAAATAGGAATTGTTTTTCTTAAATTTACAGTTACTTTCCAACCATTAATTGGCCACCTATAAAGAATAGACCAAATGAAGACATGAGACATTACAACATTGTTATTTCATTGTGCTCAGATTAAAGGTGTGAGATATTGAACCGAAGGATGTCCAAGGAAAAAATGTTAATGTGTCTAAACGTGCGACAAGTCACGAATTGCTGCGGACAAATGAGAAAGATCATGTTGATCAGGTGTCATTGAACGGTGTTTCCAAAGTTCATCTTAAACATTAACCCATGAATATTGTTTGCGCTTGATTTGAATTATTTATGTTGTAGTCGAATGGCATGCTTCGTCATTTTCAACCTAAACATTTGACAGTTAGTTTTGTAATTAACTTTATTTTAGCTTTTATATTTCGTAAACATTATGCATTTGTCATGACCCAAAAAAAATTGCTTTTTAATACGAAGACTGGAGCAAGCTCATTAGAATCAGATAGAGATACCAACCAGGCATGATTATGTCGGTGCGTCTGTAAGCCAGTGATATATCCACAGCAACATCAATCTGTCGATGGAAATCTCTCATCTGCAAGTCGAAAGTAAGCATGAATAGGCGTTTGTTTGTGTATCTGTTTTGCCTTATTTAGAACACTTGATCTTTTACACACGTACACTATACCTTTGGTCACTCGGATTTAAACGTTTCCGGTATTCGATAGCTTCTTATTGTGAGATCATCACATATGGTGGATGGTGTAAATTACGATGAAAAACAGAGAAGAGAAGATCAATGACCTAAGCATCTCTTATTGCAGGTCTCGATCGTCTTGGATAAAAGGATTTTATTACATGAATGTAATTGAATACTGTGCCTATGTCCACTGTCGTGAATAACGAGACAAAGAAGTAATCCTAGTGAATAAAACAAATCATGCTTCCAGAAAAATATGCAAATTATATGACGAAAATACATCACAGTTTTGTCTGTTTGAAATTTATAATTCCCAAAGCCATCCGTGCCTAAGTTAATTGTTTTCGGCATTTGCTCTAAATGACGTCATTGTGACTTAGACAAATTATTGAAATGACCCCTCAAATAGATTTTGGTTTTCTCCTGGAACAACTCTATAGCTAACAACTTTATAGGTAACAACTCTATAGGTAACAAATCTATAGGTAACAACTCTATAGGTAACAACTCTATAGGTAACAACTCCATAGGTAACAACTCTATAAGTAACAACTCTATAGGTAACAACTATATAGGTAACAACTCTATAGGTAACAACTCTATAGGTAACAACTCTATAGGTAACAACTCTATAGGTAACAACTCTGTAGGTAACAACTCTATAGGTAACAACTCCATAGGTAAATAACTCTATAAGTAACAACTCTATAGGTAACAACTATATAGGTAACAACTCTATAGGTAACAACTCTATAGGTAACAACTCTATAGTAACAACTCTATAGGTAACAACTATAGGTAACAACTCCATAGGTAACAACTCTATAGGTAAAAACCCCATAGGTAACAACTCTATAGGTAACAACTCTATAGGTAACAACTCTATAGGTAACAACTCTATAGGTAGGTAACAACTCCATATAGGTAACAACTCCATAGGTAACAACTCCATAGGTAACAACCCATAGGTACCCCCATGCTATTTAAATCACAACAATTGTATCTTCTGTAACAACTCCATAGGTACCCCCATGCTATTTAAATCACAACAATTGTATCTCCTGTAACAACTCCATAGGTAACAACTCCATAGGTAACAACTCCATAGGTAACAACTCTATAGGTAACAACTCCATAGGTAACAACTCCATAGGTACCCCATGCTATTTAAATCACAACAATTGTATGTTCTGTAACAACTCCATAGGTACCCCCATGCTATTTAAATCACAACAATTGTATCTCCATAGGTAACAACTCCATAGGTAACCACCATAGGTAACAACATAGGTAACAACTCTAGGTAACAAGGTAACAACTCCATAGGTAACAACTCTATAGGTAACAACTCTATAGGTAACAACTCTATAGGTAACAACTCTATAGGTAACAACTCCATAGGTAACAACTCCATAGGTAACAACTCTATAGGTAACAACTCCATAGGTAACAACTCCATAGGTAACAACTCCATAGGTGACAACTGACAACTCTATAGGTAACAACTATATAGGTAACAACTTTATAGGTAACAACTCCATAGGTAACAACTCTATAGGTAACAACTCCATAGGTAACAACTCCATAGGTAACAACTCCATAGGTAACAACTCCATAGGTATAGGTGACAACTCTATAGGTAACAACTATATAGGTAACAACTTTATAGGTAACAACTCCATAGGTAACAACTCTATAGGTAAATAACTCCATAGGTAACAACTCCATAGGTAACAACTCCATAGGTAACAACTCCATAGGTAACAACTCCATAGGTAACAACTCTATAGGTACCCCCATGCCATGTAAATTACAACAATTGTGTCTTCTGTAACAACTCCGTAGGTACCCCGTGCCATTTTAGTCACAACAATTGTATAGATATATTATTCAAAGGTAATTTCATGGGAAATGTTTTTCAAACAGATAAATATCGACGTCTGTGTAATAATTCTTTTTTGTATGTCAATTTCATTTGAAAATAAAAAAAAAAATGAAAAAACGGGGACTGTTTTCATAGGAAATATAAAAAAGCCAGCAAAGTGTCAGTGCTTTTATAACAAATGAACGTAATCGTTTTTGCGAAACGCGTACGATTTGGTCGAAAACTAGGTAAATAGAGTATTATTATTAATAAAAAGTCATATTTCAAAATGTCCCTTTGTTTTGCATACAACCCAGGTTAACACATCGGTGATCATAATGTCCAAATCGACTCTCAGCTTTGCCTGCATTGTGGCTCTCATCGTCACTGTGACCAGCGTCCAGCTAGAGCTGCTCTCAACAGGCAGACATGATACGTCATCCAACGATAGACGCAACAGGTGGATTGGATCAAGTCCATTGACTCTCCGAAAGCTGTCCAATCTGGCGTTTCTAGGTACCGCCAGCAATTTCCGTGAGACTACAGGGAAGGCAGTGACCAATGCAATGGGAAACAAGCGGGTACGATTACTTCAGACCTACGCGGGTTATGACGTGTACGGGTCTTCTGTGGAAGCAGAAATGGACACCTTCGGATATTTTTCAGGTCAGATGTACGGAGAAGTGGCAAGAGACCTTCACAAAGATATCCCAAATCCTCAAGCTTGTATGAGGGACGAGAGAGAACTTTTGAAGCTAGTGATCCGAATGGAAGGGCACAGCCCGGCCAATGTAAGGGTGGCACGAAGTGAAGCTGCTCGTTTGGTATTTCTTGACACCCACCACAATACCGGAAAATTGGCTTACAAGATACAATTCATTCTCCATAACAAAGAAATTATCTCTCAACCGGTTTACTTTCTAGATGCATGCACTGATGCCGTTCTGCTCCATTTTAACGGGATTCGTACCAATCAAAGGAATAACAATGTATCCGATAAGACTGATATCCGGTATGGAAATGTGAATCCGGATCAAAGTGAATCGGTTACACCGTGTAGTCCCTCAGCCGCGGGGCTTGGTGGAAACAGGAAGGTCGGGTTGAGGTCCTACAGCTCCCCACCTTTCTGTCTCAATGTCAAGGTCGACGGGGAGTACTGTCGGATGGTAGGGAAGTATGCCATGGTCGTTGATAACCTCAACGGGCAATCTTACGACAAAACGGAGCCAATAGTATTTAATTGCACTGAAGGATACAAGGATTCCGTAAATGAAGCTTACGGTTCTGCGAGCGATGTTTTTATTTCGCTGAAAGGTTTGGAGATTTATTAGAGAACAAATACAATTTCAGAATATTAGACAATATTTTCAGGTACGTCGTTCATTTCCGAAAGTCGTACCCGAATGCATTTTATAATTACGAATCTTTCTTTTTCGGCGATGGAAACGTATTTTTTTACCCTTTTACTGGCTTGGATACCGTCGCCCATGAGACTGCCCATGCTATCACATTTTTGTACAGCGGAATGCCTTACTCGGGTCAGTCAGGTGGTATGGATGAAGCCTTTGCCGACATCTCTGCAGAAGTCTTGAAACACTTTGTATACGGCACAAACAATTGGTTGCACGGCTGGGATATTTGGAAACCTAAAGGAGCCTTGAGATTTTTTGTAGATCCTACTGATGATGGCGTTTCTATCAAACACACTTTAAGTTACAAGCGAGGTATCGATGTTCACTTTAGTAGTGGCATTTTCAACCACGCATTTTATCGCCTGGTAGAGGAGGAAGATATGAATATATATGACGCCTACAAATGTTTCTTAGACGCCAGCGTTCTTCTGTGGTCTCCTTCACAAATTTCCGTAAGGCGGCTTGTCAGGTGATGCAGGCGTGCTATGACAACGGATTCAATCATAGAAAAGTCAGACGGGCGTTTTTCCGAGTGGGAATTTCCCTGATATTTTGTCACTACTCTGCCCTGACAACAGCTATTCACGTCGGGGAGTCTCTCAAGACGGTCATGGTAGGCAACAATCGAAATCCTATTTTTAAAGCAGAGCTAGGCGTGTCTGCCCAGGATACGTTTACTATAACAGCTACGAGTAAAAGCGAGTCAGTTCGAATTGACATCGCTAGAGATGACCAAGCGCGACGAATTATAGCAACTGGTTACGAATCGGTCACTTTTGACAAAAACTATTCTCACGTCTATGTCAAGCTATCGCTTAAGTCAATTGTAGGCGCTGATGTTCGTGTCACCGTCGGTTTTTTGCCTGCGTAAACATGAAAATAATTAATTGACACCACGAAACGTCCACATAATGTCTATAATACTTGCCCTCGGTCTCTGTTAACTTTATGCTGTTCCTCTCCTCGACCTGCGTTCCCTCATCTCCTGCCTCTGAATACCCATTATTATGCCCTTCCTCTCCTCGACCTGCTTTCACATCATCTCCTATCTCTGACATCCCATTATTATGCTGTTCTCTCTTCAACTTCCTTACCCCTCATCTCCTATCTCTCATTATGATGCTGTTCCTCTCCTCGACCTCCTTTCACATCATCTCCTATCTCTGATATCCCATTATCATGCCGTTCCTCTCCACGACCTCCTTTCCACTTATCTCCTATCTCTGATATCCAATTATGATGCTGTTCCTCTCCTCGACTTCCTTTCCCTTATCTCCTACCTCTGACATCCCATTATTATGCTGTTCATCTCTTCGACTTCCTTTCCCCTCATCTCCTATCTCTGATATCACATTATGATGCTGTTCCTCTCCTCGACTTCCTTTCCACTTATCTCCTATCTCTGATATCCCATTATTATGCTGTTCCTCTCCTCGCCTTCCTTTCCACTTATCTCCTTTCTCTTATATCCCATTATTATGCTGTTCCTCTCATCGACTTCCTTTCCACTTATCTCCTATCTCTGACATCCCATTATGATGCCGTTCCTCTCTTCGACCTCCTTTCACTTATCGTCTACCTCTGACATCCCACTATGATGATGTT
>JAXRKP010001400.1:87500-100000 GCA_037039925.1 Doris montereyensis
ATTGTCAGACGCTCTATCGACTGAGCTACAAGCTCCCAATTATTGTTAGACGCTCTATCGACTGAGCTACAAGCTCCCAATTATTGTCAGACGCTCTATCGACTGAGCTACAAGCTCCCAATTATTGTCAGACGCTCTATCGACTGAGCTACAAGCTCCCAATTATTGTCAGACGCTCTATCGACTGAGCTACAAGCTCCCAATCATTGTCAGACGCTCTATCGACTGAGCTACAAGCTCCCAATTATTGTTAGACGCTCTATCGACTGAGCTACAAGCTCCCAATTATTGTCAGACGCTCTATCGACTGAGCTACAAGCTCCCAATTATTATCAGACGCTCTATCGACTGAGCTACAAGCTCTCATTATGACATTAGCACGATCACATGTTTCTGGCTGACCTCCCTTTAGCCTATGACTGTACGACTTAGGTAAGTTGAGATATAATTACTAAAGGTTAAGGTGAAGAGTTGAGTGTTTGAGGCCTGTGAGACCTGTTCACTGTCCCTCTGTCAGAAAGACATCTTATTGGTGGAACGTGTGGCAACAACACCAACAACAACTCACAACAGAAACACACACACACACGCAACCACGTAGAGTTTGATTTGATTTGATTTATCCACATCCACAATTAAGGTGATCTTGGGGGTTTTGGTAGGATTTTAAATTGTGTCCAGACTGCCCTCTAAACAGCCATGGGACTTCCTTTTATCGTCCGTTTCTGACAGGGTTAGGTGGAATACGGGGGGGGGGGGGGGTAGGTTTCACTAAAAAAAAACTCGAGAAAATCGTTCAACCTTTCGGCGGGGCTCGAACCCTCTATCTTTTTTTGTTGAGAGGCCGACACCTTGCCTCTGGACTACCGAGTCCCCCTGCAAGCATGGGAAGGTAGCGGTTAAACGGAAAGGGGAAGGAGAAGGTATATAACTGCCGAGTTGATGAAATGATGTCAATGACTACGAAGAGAAGCAGACGTATGAGTCATGTGAGAAAACACGCGAGGACATTCAGACCGCATAATTTTATACAGTTGCCCGAGGGAAGGAAAGGGGAACAGGTCACGACTTTAGATCACGCAGATTGAAGCAGACAGAGTTTGAAAAGGGACAGAAAGTATGAGTCAAATCATCATAAGAATATAATAATATTTTGGAAGAGAATATTATTCATTGCAATACATACAACGGAAATGTGACCGTTTCTGTATAATCTGTAAAAGAAAGCGACTTTGATTTGATTTGATTTATGCACATCCGCAACTAAGCTGATTTCGGGGTTTTGGGTATGATTTTCAACTTTTGCCCGGACTGCCCCCGTCAACAGCCAAGGAATCTATAACGTGCTCAAAGTATTGTGATCTGCACATACGACTTCCTATTTATCGTCCGCCTCCGATGGGACTAGGTGTCCGTATACCTACCTGGACCAGGGGTGGGGGTGGGGAGGGTAGATTTTACCGAAAAACTCGAGAAAATGTGTAATCGTTGACGGGGCTCGAGTCCACTACGTTTAGATTGAGAGCCGACACCTTTAGATTGAGAGACCGACACCTTTAGATTGAGAGGTCGACACCGTTAGATTGAGAGACCGACACCTTTAGATTGAGAGGCCGAAACCGTTAGATTGAGAGACCGACACCTTTAGATTGAGAGGCCGACACCTTTAGATTGAGAGACCGACACCTTTAGATTGAGAGGCCGAAACCGTTAGATTGAGAGGCCGACACCTTTAGACACCTTTAGATTGAGAGGCCTTTAGAAACCGTTAGATTGAGAGGCCGACACCTTTAGATTAGAGAGACCGACACCTTTAGATTGAGAGGCCGACACCTTTAGATTGAGAGGCCGAAACTAGATTAGATTGAGAGGCCGACACCTTTAGATTTTAGATTGAGAGGCCGACACCTTTAGATTGAGAGGCCGACACCTTTAGTTGAGCCGATTTGGCCGAAAGATTGAGAGGCCGACACCTCGCTTAGATTGAGAGGTAACTTAAATGATTTTCTAAAAGAAAAAAAATGTTTATCATATCTAGATGCCAATAACCTGTATGATTGTGCGATTTCAAAGGAGCTTCCAACAAGATATTTTCAATGGGAAGAAGATCAAGATCATAATTTTTAAAATGCGTGAATCCGATCGATTCAAAAACAGAAGGGAGAGGTTGTATAATTGAGTGTGATTTAGAATATACGAATAAAGCAAAATTGAAAACAATTGATATCCAATAGCACCTAAAAAGATTAAAAATAGAAGATCTTTCACCTTACCAACTAAATCTATTAGAAAACGAAGATAGATAATTAGGTAATGAGGAACAATTATTCTTAACATTAAGGAATAAAGACAAATATATTATCCACCATACCATTTTAAAAGAATATATAAAACTTGGAATGAAAGTTACAAAAGAATATAGAACTATTTCATTTAAAGAACCAGCATGGTTACAAAATATATTGATTTTAATTCAAGACAAAAAAAACTAAAGCAAATTATGAATTTGAAAACGATTTATAGAAGTTGGTGAATAATGCTTTCTACGATAAAACAATGGAGAATATTAGAAATAGAAATGAAGTAAAACTATTTCCAAATGAAAAAGAAATACGAAAACATATTAACAAACCTAACTTTAAAGACTTTGTAATAATAATAAATAATATAACAACAGTTAAGTTGATAAGCCTATTTATTTAGGAATAATACGAAGGAGCCACAGTGGAGTGAAGTCAAAGGCGAAATATGACAATAAGTGACAACTCCACTAATAAAGACAGAAGAAAACACGTGACGTTTCGGGTATAACCCTTCGTCAGACAACAAACGAGAAATATTTAGAATCTAGATCTAAGTAATACCTCCGGCATCACACAATGTGATGTTAGAAGAAAAACATAAAGGAGAAAGAAAGAAAGAAAAAGACAGTGATGATAAGAAACGTAGCAGACGGGGGTGTGAAGAAAGAGCGAGAGTGGAAGGTTCAGATCTAGAATGAAATAAAAATATGAAAATAAGTATGTAATAAAAGGTGAGAAGGAGATAGAGAGAATGAGAGAAATATATAGAGAGAGTGTGTGTGTGTGTGTGAGAGAGAGAGAGAGAGAGAGAGAGAGAGAGAGAGAGAGAGAGAGAGAGAGAGAGAGAGAGAGAGAGAGAGAGAGAGAGAGAGAGAGAGAGAGAGAGAGAGAGAGAGAGAGAGAGAGAGAGAGAGAGAGAGAGAGAGAGAGAGAGAGAGAGAGAGAGAGAGAGAGAGAGAGAGAGAGAGAGATTGAGTGAAAGAGAGAAAAGAAAGAAAACAGGCAGGGAAGAAAGAAAGAGAGAGAGACGTATGAGTATGGGAAACAAGAACGAAAAAATAGGATAAATGTAAGAAGAGATCTATATCTCACTGGGTCTAGAAAGAAAAAATGATAGGATAAATGTAAGAAGAGATCTATATCTCACTGGGTCTAGAAAGAAGAAATGATAGGATAAATGTAAGACTAGATCTATATCTCACTGGGTCTAGAAAGAAGAAATAATACAGAATGAATGAAAGGAAGTGTTAATCAAGATAAAAATTGACACTGAAGGTGCGAAATGTTTATAAATTACAAATTTATCGATACAATAAGGGGAAGAGAGTAAACGACTTAGCTGAACTTTAAAAAATGCCAGTTAGGACTAGCTTGCATTTATCCTATTTTTTTCGTTCTTGTTTCCATAATTATTGTCTTCTCTCTCCCTTTCTTTCTTCCCTAGCTGTTTTCTTCTCTTTCTCTCTCTCACTCAATCACTCTCTCTCTCTCTCTCTCTCTCTCTCTCTCTCTCTCTCTTCTCTCTCTCTCTCTCTCTCTCTCTCTCTCTCTCTCTCTCTTTCTCTCTCTGTTTTCTCTCTCTCTCTCTCTCTCTCTCTCTCTCTCTCTCTCTCACACACACACACACACACACACACACACACTCTCTCTATATATTTCTCTCATTCTCTCTATCTCCTTCTCACCTTTTATTACATACTTATTTTCATATTTGTATTTCATTCTAGATCTGAACCTTCCACTCGCTCTTTCTTCACACCCCGTCTGCTACGTTTCTTATCATCACTGTCTTTTTATTCTTTCTTTCTCCTTTATGTTTTTCTTCTGACATCACATTGTGTGATGCCGGAGGTATTACTTAGATCTAGATTCTAAATATTTCTCGTTTGTTGTCTGACGAAGGGTTATACCCGAAACGTCACGTGTTTGTTCTGTCTTTATTAGTGGAGTTGTCACTTATTGTCATATTTCGCCTTATTTAGGAATGTGTATTTTAGATTATAGTAAGTTAAAGTATCAATGTTATTATAATGTTGTTGAAGATTTATGGAAATATAATGAAGATACGGATGCATTGTTTCTAAGTATTTATACCGATAATATTTATGAAGACTTAGAAAAGATATCAGACTATTTGGATACATCAGTTTATCCGAAACATCACAAATTATATTCAGAAGAAAAAGAAAAAAGTTATTTGACAACTTTAAAGATGAACCAAAGGGTAACATTATGAATAAAACTGTTTTCCTTAGGAGTAAAGCATATTCATTTACATTAACTGATTTACAAGAAGTAAAGAAATTAAAAGGAATCGGTAAAACAACTATTGAAAAACGATATTGAGTTTGATGATTATAGAAATTGTTTATTTAATAGTACTACACAAATAAATAAAATGTATACATTGAAGTCAGAAACAAACTTCAAATGTATATAAATGAAGTAAATAAAAAGAATGTCCCCATTTGACAATAAAAAAGATACATAGAAGCTAATAGTATAAATGTATTATTATATAGTATGGATGATTCATGTTTTTCTTCAACAAAATAAAGTTGATTCTATTTTTCTAAAATCATGTCTCGTATTGGTAACACAATATTTGCACATTGGATGCCTTCTTTTATCATGTGTTCCACTGAACTCCTTCATGATGTCCTTTTCTTGTTTACAAATTGAAAAATTCCCAGTAATGTCATACTTAAAACAAATCATTATTTTCCCTACACCTTACACATAGTGCATAAGTATTATGATCAATTAGAAATTCACAGTTTTTACACTTTCTGCTTTCCGTTATTAATCAAACAAATTTTACTGAATGATTCTCATCTTACTTTCGTCACTTTCCATTCGAACTACTCTATCTGATACAATAATCACATATGCATTTAAATTATTGACACACTTATGAAAGTTAATGTTCACAGTAATATCAGTAGCTGCTCTTTTGATTTTATGACGTTGATTACTTACATCAACAACGTACATTGTATAGCAATCCACATAATCAAAAAGGCGTTATATTAACATTAGATTCATCTCCAAAGACTTTTTATTGAAGTCAACAGCTTCACTAAATATTCTGTTAAATTGTTTTTTTCAACGTTTATATGCTATTGTACTTCTGGGTATATTTATGTATCAACTGTTACTGAAATATTCTTTAGATTTGCATGATAGAACAGTGATTTATCAAATTCAACTTTATCATGTATTATATTTTCTTGAAAGCCAATAATGACAAATGTAGATTTTTCAGAGACGTACTAATACTCATTCTCCATACAAATTAATCGCCAGTAGGAAGAATTATTGATTGGCTTCTTAGTCTTTTATAAGCAATTTCATATTTTGTTTTATTACTAATTTGTGTTAACAGTTTCTTTTCACATTCGAAACTTGGTTTAACACGAGGAACAAACCATGAAATATTTTTTAGTTTACTTTTCCATTCTTTGTCATGGTGTTTCCTAAAACAGGAGTTTCATCTGCAGTCTTCCCTGCTTTTTCAAATTTTCCTATGATAGCATTTTTATCTTCAGATTTTCTGTATAGAGATAATTCGTGGTGAAATCCATACATTACTTAATTATATGTTTGGCAAAAAAACAAATATATGTTTAAGGGGAATAGATAAACTAGTTTTCCATTTGCCTTATCAATGATATAATGATGTCTTACGTTAAAACCATTCTTTCCGAAATAGTTACTTTTCTTTCTATACCATAATTGATTTAACCCTTTCGACCTCTCAAAAGTTTCCGGTTACTTCAGATAACACATCATTGTGGTTTGTCTCTCTTGCATTATTTATACTTTCAATTTCTTCTCCGCTAGCCGTATATTTTATATTAGAAAACAAATACATCATTGCATTATTAATTAAAGTTATTTTATCTTTGTCTTCATAATTACTTGTAAGTTACCCCCATTTTTAACTAATTCACCTATAATTTCTAAGACACTTTCGCAATATCTAGAAAGACATCTTGATAATTAATAGACATCCTAATTTCTCCATTTTGATTTAGATTAATATTACCAGAATCAGGTTTATGTTCGCGATATTCATATTTCATAATACTTTCATCTTTAATAAAGCCTTCACCGAGGTTTAATTTATCCCTTTTTTAAGAAATGGTCTTTTTTTTCCTTTACTGTATTTTTTAGATAATGATCTTCTCTGTTCACTGTTTCGTTGTAAAAATCTTTCATTTTTTTATGTCATTCAATCGATTAAGCCCTACATGATCCACTGCCGTTGCGTTCTTTAAGTCGGTGTAGCGAGTTCCTTCCTTTATGAGTTCCCATTCTACCTTTCGGTGTATGAGTTCCTTCCTTTATGAGTTCCCATTCTACTTTTTGTGTATGAGTTCCTTCCTTTATTAGTTCCCATTATACCTTTCGGTGTATGAGTTCCTTCCTTTATTAGTTCCATTATACCTTTCGGTGTATGAGTTCCTTCCTTTATGAGTTCCCATTCTACATTTCGGTGTATGAGTTCCTTCCTTTATTAGTTCCATTATACATTTCGGTGTATGAGTTCCTTCCTTTATTAGTTCCCATTCTACCTTTCGGTGTATGTGGAATTCCTTCCTTTATCAGTTGCCATTATACCTTTCGGTGTATGGGTTCTTTCTTTTATCAGTTGCCATTATACCTTCGGTGTATAGGTTCTTTCTTTCTTTATCAGTTGCCATTATACCTTTCGATTGTATGGGTTCCTTTCTTTATCAGTTGCCATTATACCTTTCAGTGTATGGGTTCCTTTCTTTATTAGTTGCCATTATACCTTTCGGTGCATGGGTTCCTTTCTTTATTAGTTCCCATTATACCTTTCGGTGTATGGGGGTTCTTCCTTTATTAGTTCCCATTATACCTTTCGGTGTATGGGTTCCTTCCTTTATCAGTTCCCATTATACCTTTCGGTGTATGGGTTCTTTCTTTCTTTATCAGTTGCCATTATACCTTTCGGTGTATGGGTTCTTTCTTTATCAGTTGCCATTTACATCAGTTCAGTTGCCATTATACTTTTCGGTGTATGGGTTCTTTCTTTTTCTTTATCAGTCGCATTCTACATTTCTATGATGACTTTCTTTCTTTATTAGTTGCCATGAGGCTTTTCGGTGACGTGTGCTTTCTTGCATGCTCTGTGATGACGTAAATTATTATTATTATTATTATTATTATTATTATTATTATTATTATTATTATTATTATTATTATTATTATTATTATTATTATTATTATTATTATTATTATTATTATTATTATTATTATTATTATTATTATTATTATTATTATTATTATTATTATTATTATTATTATTATTATTATTATTATTATTATTATTATTATTATTATTATTATTATTATTATTATTATTATTATTATTATTATTATTATTATTATTATTATTATTATTATTATTATTATTATTATTATTATTATCATTATTATTATTATTATTATTATTATTATTATTATTATTATTATCATTATTATTATTATTATTATTATTATTATTATTATTATTATTATTATTATTATTATTATTATTATTATTATTATTATTATTATTATTATTATTATTATTATTATTATCATTATTATTATTATTATTATTATTATTATTATTATTATTATTATTATTATTATTATTATTATTATTATTTTATTATTATTATTATTATTATCATATTATTATTACTATTATTATTATTTATTATTATTATTATTATTATTATTATCATATTATTATTATTATTATTATTATTATTTATTATTATTATTATTATTATTATTATCATTAAATTTATTATCATTATCAATATTATCATTATTATTATTATTATTGTTACTGTTGTTATTACTATTAATATTATTATTATCATTTTCATTATTGGACACGAAATTCGATATCATCGTATTTCTATAAGAACATGGCGAAGCGTAGCACTATGAGCAGGATGGGGAAGCTAGGTCGCAGGACCAAATGAAGCGTGATCGTGTATCGTGTTCGTGTATCGTGTATCGTGTATCGTGTATCGTGTATCGTGTATCGTGTATCGTGTATCGTGTATTGTGTATCGTGTATCGTGTATCGTGTATCGTGTATCGTGTATCGTGTATCGTGTATCGTGTATCGCGTTTCGTGTTTCGCGTTTTCGTGTTTCGTGTTTCGTGTTTCGTGTTTCGTGTTTCGTGTTTCGTGTATCGTGTATCGTGTATCATGTATCGTGTTTCGTGTATCGTGTTTCGTGTTTCGTGTTCATGTTTCGTGTTTCGTGTTTCGTGTTTCATGTTTCGTGTATCGTGTATCGTGTATCATGTATCGTGTTTCGTGTATCGTGTATCGTGTTTCGTGTAGCATCGTGTATCGTGTTTCGTGTATCGTGTATCGTGTTTCGTGTATCGTGTATTGTGTTTCGTGCATCGTGTTTCGTGTATCGTGTATCGTGTTTCGTGTATCGTGTAGCATGCTTTGTATCGTGTATCGTGTTTCGTGTATCGTGTATCGTGTATCGTGTTTTTGTATCGTGTATCGTGTATCGTGTATCGTGTTTCGTGTATCGTTTCGTGTTTCGTGTTTCGTTTCGTGTTTCGTGTATCGTGCTATCGTGTATCGTGTATCGTGTAGTTTCGTGTATTGTGTATCGTGTATCATGTATCGTGTAACGTGTATCGTGTTTCATGTATCGTGTAGCGTGTATCGTGTATCGTGTATCGTGTATCGTGTATCGTGTATCGTGTATCGTCGTGTAACATGTTTTGTGTATCGTGTTTCGTGTATCGTGTTTCGTGTATCGTGTATTGTTTTTCGTGTATCGTGTTTCGTGTATCGTGTATCGTGTTTCGTGTATCGTGTATCGTGTATCGTGTATTGTGTTTCGTGTATCGTGTTTCGTGTTTCGTGTATCGTGTATTGTGTTTCGTGTATCGTGTATCGTATTTCGTGTATCGTGTATCATGTTTTGTGTATCGTGTTTCGTGTATCGTGTTTCGTGTATCGTGTATTGTGTTTCGTGTATCGTGTTTCTTGTGTATCGTATCGTGTTTCGTGTATCGTGTATCGTGTATCGTGTATTGTGTTTCGTGTATCGTGTTTCGTGTATCGTATCGTGTATCGTGTATCGTGTATCGTGTATCGTGTATCGTGTTTCGTGTTTCGTGTTTCGTGTTTCGTGTATCGTGTTTCGTGTATCGTGTATCGTGTTTCGTGTTTCGTGTATCGTATCGTGTATCGAGTTCCGTGTTTTGTGTTTCGTGTATCGTGTTTCGTGTATCGTGTATCATGCATCATGTATCGTGTATCGTGTTTCGTGTTTCGTGTATCGTGTTTCGTGTTTCGTGTATCGTGTATCATGTTTCGTTTCGTGTATCGTGTTTCGTGTATCGTGTATCGTGTTTCGTGTATCGTGTTTCGTGTTTCGTGTTTCGTGTATCGTGTTTCGTGTTTCGTGTATCATGTATCGTGTTTTCGTTTTTCGTGTTTCGTGTTTCGTGTTTCGTGTTTCGTGTTTCCTGTTTCGTGTTTTGTGTTTCGTGTTTCGCTACTATTAAAAGCCGACTAAGAGGCATGCCCGTGGTAAGACATCAATGATGTTTTCAGTGTGAACGATCACACGCAACAATAATATGACATCAGCAGAGAAGAAGGTGAACAAGAAGTGTGTAAGAAACAAAGCAAAAACCAATAAATGTATCTATGTGGATCCCATTGACAAAATGTATCATGGACACTAATAATGACATTATGAGAAGGTAATGTGAATTCCATTTTCATTGGCAACAGAATTGTTTGGAAGGACACGTGAGATTCATGTTTACATACTGAAGTGAACAGGACCATTGGCAACAGAATTGTCTGGAAGGACACGTGAGATTAATGTTTACATACTGAAGTGAGCAGGACCATTGGCAACAGAATTGTCTGGGAGACACGTGAGATTAATGTTTACATACTGAAGTGGAGCAGGACCATTGGCAACAGAATTGTCTGGGAGGACGTGAGATTAATGTTTACATACAGAAGTGAACAGGACCATTGACAACATGTTAACACTGCGTGGTGAAGGTGAATTCTTTGTTATTTGTCCTTTTGCACAGTGACGAGTCTCACATAAGATCTCGCATCTTTGCGTTACACGAGATGGAGAGATGAGAAGTCGCGGGCATTCTTGGCAACAACTGGAAAGAAGTGCGAGAGGTAGACAGCTCTGGAGGGCTACTTCCGCGATCTATGCCCCTATCAGGGGTGGGTGATATAATAATGTTCATTAAATGCATTCAGATTTTATGATTCACAATAAAACACAAATCATTACAAAATGTCACTATCTTCTTTTTCATTATAATACCTTTAGATGGAGTAATCTCTTTTGTTTTATGACGTCATCTTTGTTCAATCAAAAGATGTGTTTCCTTCTCTAAACATAAAATGTACCAGAAATTGGTTAAATATGTTCGTCTTTGAGAACATTTTATGATATAGCAAATAAAGACAGCATTCAACAATATACACAAAATAGAGAGTATCTAATGATTAAGTATAAGAGATAATTATAACACACGTCATAGAAAGTATCCAATATAGACACTACAGAACATTCAATAATATACAAGAAAGAGAGTATCTAATGATTAAGTATAAGAGATCACATTATAACACATATAGAAAGTATCCAATATGGACACCACAGAGCATTCAATGTGCTCTTCATTATAATACAATATATTGTATTCAGTATACACGACATAGAGAACGTGATAGAGAGAGAGAGAGAGCCAAATATTCACATCGTAGAAAGCACCCAGTATAGCCATCCCCTGAGGGCAAATAGCGTCTTGAAAAAGGTGAATTGCTTGAAACCACCATCAAGTCTGTGCGTGCATTCGTTCTGTCTATACTCGACTATTACAATGGATTGGTCAAAGATTCCATAATAACACTTCTCGCTGGATGACAGACAATTCAAAATCACGCAGTCAAACTAGTTTCACATTCCTCAAAATAGAGCATGTTACCCCTATCCCTATGTTCCCTCATTGGCTCCCTCTGAAATATCGTATTAAATACAAAATCGCTAATACTGACCATACATGTGTCAATCATTCCCTTCTTATTTAACCGATTTATTGCAAGTTTATAAGACATTTAATAATAATAATAATAATAATAATAATAATAATAATAATAATAATAATAATAATAATAATAATAATAATAATAATAATAATAAAATAAATAATAATAATAATAATAATAATAATAATAATAATGATAATAATAATATTAATTATGATGATAATAATAATAATAATAAAAATAATAATAATAATGATGATAAAATAATAATAATAATAATAATAATAATAATAATAATAATAATAATCATTATAACAATAACAATAATAATAATAATAATAATAATAATAATAATAATAATTATAATAATAATAATAATAATAATAATAATAATAATAATAATAATAGCAAACAACAACAATACTACTACTACTACTACTACTACTACTACTACTACTACTACTACTACTACTACTACTACTACTACTTACTACTACTACTACTACTACTACTACTACTACTACTACTACTACTACTACTACTACTACTACTACTACTACTACTACTACTACAATAATAATAATAATAATAATAATAATAATAATAACAATGAATGAATATTATCTCAAAATGAAATCTTCATCGTGACTTGAACGTCTGTGGGACTTTCAGACAAAAGTTGAATGTAAACGTAGTGAGTGTGAATTGAGAAACGTTACACCATTCTCCCCTTGCCTCTACCTTGGTTATCTCGTCATCTTTACCCACCACGACCTTGACCTTTGAATCATCTTCGCTTTGACTTCAATAACCGAGGACTTTGGAGAGCTTTGATCGATTTCCACTTTGATGACAGGCGCCCGCGTGGCACTGGACTAGAATCTCCTTACTCGTCTCGCCAGCGAACATGGACGTTGTTAAAGCAGAGTAACGACAGAAAATTAGGGAATTCCACACGCCAGAAAGCTCTTCGGATTTTTCTATGGTTATAGCCGTTGTCATAGGCGGCTTGCATGACGTTGCAGGCTCCCGCGAAGAAATTAGTGAAAGGCTTCCCCATAGATTGAGATTGGCGTCAAAGCACTCGTATGCTTCGAAAATGT
>JAXRKP010001400.1:105000-112500 GCA_037039925.1 Doris montereyensis
ACAGAGAGGGGGTAGAGGGAGGGAGGGAGGGAAAAAAAGGGAGGGAAAACTGTTTAATCGTTAGAGACTAAGAGAGTCGAGCAGGGATTTCATTGAGAAAAAACCTTGAATTGACTGTTTAATCGTTAACTAACTACTGTCAGAGGGTTTGAAAGAGAGACTCAAGAGACCTTTGAATTGGCCAGTTTGTAGGGAGGGGGCCAGTTTGGAAGGAGTTGCTCTAGAGAATCTTTGGGGCCCGAGGACGGAGAGAGGGAAAGGGAGGGAAGTTTGTAGGCAGGGTCCAGTTGAAGGGAGGAGGGGCCAGTTTAGTTTGTAGGCTTGGGAACCAGTTTGGGGAGGAGGGCCAGTTTGTAGGCTTGGGGCCAGTTTGTAGGCTTGGGGCCAGTTTAGTTTGTAGGCTTGGGGCCAGTTTAGTTTGTAGGCTTGGGGCCAGTTTAGTTTGTAGGCTTGGGGCCGGGTTTGTAGGCTTGGGGCCAGTCTTGTTATCTTGGGGCCACTTTGTAGGTCCGCCAGATAGTTTGAGAAAACTCGCATCAGTTTAGTTTGTAGGCTTGGGGCCAGTTTAGTTTCAGGCAAAAAGGGGCCAGTTTTCGGAATGGGACCAGTTTTAAGCATCTTGACGCCCCAGACCAAATACCAAACCAAGCATCGATGATGAATGTAAACGTCAAAGTAAACATACAGGCGATACCTTTCAACTATCCACACATAACTTTAGTATACGGGTAAAGGTTAATCTTGGGCATTGACAGAATCTTGTGAATCTGCAAAGTTTCCCATAATTGTAGGAGGAAATCAAGACATAACTGTTGAAGTATACGGGTAAAAATCAATATCAGGAATTGAATCAAACGTTCCCAAATACATTTTGTAAATACGTCCAAATGGTAAGATTTAATACAAATTATTTATAAATACGACCAAATGGCAAGCTTTAAATACATTTTGTAAATACGTCCAAATGGTAAGATTTATTCCATTTTGTAAATATCGTCCAAATGGTAAGATTTAATACATTTTGTAAATACGTCCAGCCATGGTAAGATTTAATACATTTTGTAAATACGTCCACTGACCAGATTTAATACATTTTGTAAATACGTCCACAATCACAATTTCCGTTTGTAAAATAAAAGAATACATCAATGCATTTAAATTAAAAACAAATTTAACTTAGTTAATCATTAAATGTTTAGATTTTAGGAGAAGTATACAAAGATTCAAAGATGGGTAAATAGATAGTGCGGTGAAACAATATACATAAAAAAATAAAATAAATAAAAAAAAAATTAAACAACCTGATAAATTAAAAATAATTATAGACAAATCAGTTAAGCTTCATACACATTCATTAATTTATCATAAATCATTCATTCACCATCTATCAATTTACATTTCTTAAACATTGTGAAAAAAACGCCATTGTGCTTTCAAAGTAAGGTATGGTCAAACTTTCGTATGGCACTTGGAAGAAAAGATCTAAAATATCTCTCAGTGCGGGATTTTAAATGTATAAGTCGACCGCTTCTACTACTTGTTTTGGGTATGGAGAAAAGAGGGTGGGTGTTGTCTTTAAGTATACTCCTGAGTTTGATCTTGCATTGATTCTCATACAGATCTTCAAAGTTCTCCGGCTCTACATCATTTATGAGTTTCCCTACGTGTTTCAGTGTCCTATTAAATTTTTCTTTTCTCTATCTCTTGTATTCCCTCCCCATGCAGTTATACTAAAAATAATAATACTCTTTATGCAAGCTTGATGGAAAAGTCTTATTAGAGTGTTATCAATTTGAAACTTATAAAGCTTCCTCATAAAATACATTCTTTTGTTTACGTTCTTTAAAACTTTATTTGATTGTTTTTGCCATTCTAGCTTCTCGTCAAAAATTATGCCAAGATATTTATATTCATTAACTTTCTCAACTGTTTCATCTTTTATAACAATATCATTATGGGTGTTATTTGTCTTCCTAAAATCAAAAATCATTTCTTTTGTTTTGTTAACATTAAGTTGTAAATAATTGTCATCACACCATTTTACAAACCTTTTGATTTCTTGAGCATAATTGATTAGATCTACTTCTGACCTGATAAGAGCTTGGATAGATGTATCATCTGCATATTTTATTATTGGGATGTTTTCAAACGCAGTTTTACAATCATTAGTGTAGATAGAAAAGAGTATAGGTGCAAGGACAGTCCCCTGGGGTGCTCCAGTGTTTGTTACAATTACTGACGAGTGATTTTAATCTAACAAATTGAGGTCTGTTGGTCAGAAAATCTAAGATCCAGACAAGGGTTACACTTTTTCCCTAAATCCATATCTAACAATTCTAGGAATCAGGATGTGTGGCTGTATTGTATTAAAATCACTGAAAAATCAACGAAAAGAGTTCTGACATAGCTTTTTGGAGCATCAAGATGATTAAATACACGTTATTTGTAAAAAAATAGAATAGCATCTTCAAGCCCCCTTTTAGATTCATAGGCAAATTGGGCGATAAGATCGAGAGTAGGTCAACTTGTAAATGTAATTTTTTAACACAATCCTTCTCAAAACATTTCATTAAATATCAATGTCACTGGTCTTAAATCATTCATTTGTTTTATATTACTGCATTTTGGGACAGGAGATATATTTGGACATTTTCCAAGCATTCGATATTTCATTTTAACAAGCTTCATGATAAATTAAATATGTTGAAAACCTAAGAGTTCATCAGAGGAATAATTTCATGACACGGGGAGGTTATATTGTCCGGTCCATTGCTTTTGTTTTAAGATTTTTGAAAAGTTTATTTCTCTTCATTTACATTGACTGTTATTGGTGTATCTTCATTTTCTTTGAGGCTGCTTCTCATACCATCTATGTGGATGGAAAATCAAGTTGGTCAAAATCTGAGCGTAAAAAGTGTTCAGGTCGTCAACATACTCGTTTTTTCTTTTCCCCTCTCTAAAAATACAGATTTCCTTTTGTTCCTATAGCCTACAATGTTTTTCACGTTTCCATCTCAAGTTATTTGATCTAAATTTTTCTTCCGTGTTGTTTTTTATTTCTGTTGGCACTCTTTAATTTTTTTTAAAATTCCTTCTGAACTGTTTTCTTCTTTCCGTCATTTTTTTCCATGAATGCGCTTTTTTTGTTATTTGAGTAAAAGTTTGATTCGCGTGTCACGCATGGTTTATTATTTGGAAATACTTTTGTAGTTGTCTTTTAAAGGAAAGTTTGACAAAAATTAACATAATTTCACAACATCATTCAGTTCCTCAAGGCTCTCACATGAGTCTAAAACACTCAATCAATACAAACAAAACAAGCTCTCCTTTCTAACCTCTCATATGAAATCAAGATTCCAGATGGACTTATCGTAATCTCTTACCTATTTTTCATAAATTTGCAAATCATTGAATTTACACTTACTTGCCAAATAAAGGCTGCTTTGAGTTCTATTTAAATGTTTGAAATGTTGTTCTTTATATTTTTTTGTCACCTCTCTTCGGGTACCTTTTGAAAGTTCAAATGATTTTAGTAATATGGATAAAATGATCTGCAAATTCTTGAGATATTTTGAAAATGAGGAACCATCATGAAAAAAATATCACTCCATCTTGAAAACTGGTCTACAATCTTGTTCATTGAATTAAAATGGATCGGCATTTTATGGTTTACAGCCTCAGCTAAATGGGGATTTTGAAAGGAGGAAAATACGTTGTTGAAATGAGTCTCAATATGGGTAATGCCCCACGAAATTACATTGGGTAAGAAGGGACTGAAAACCCCACGAAATTACATTGGGTAAGAAGGGACTCCCTACCACACTAAATTACATTGGGTAAGAAGGGACTCAAGAAACCACACTAAATTACATTGGGTAAGAAGGGGACTGGGAAGACTCACACTAAATTACATTGGGTAAGAAGGACTCCCTACCACACTAAATTCATTGGGTAGAAGGGGACTCCCTACCACACTAAATTTATTGGGTAGAAGGGGACTCCCTACCAAATAAATTACATTGGGTAAGAAGGGGACTCCTACCACACTAAATTACTAAGAAGGACTCCCTACCACACTAAATTACATTGGTAAGAAGGGGACTCCCTACCTTCGTCACTAAATTACATTGGGTAAGAAGGGACTCCCTACCCCACTAAATTACATTGGAACGAGAAGGGAGACTGGCGAAACCACACTAAATTACATTGGGTTAGAAGGGGACTGAAGAAACTCCACTAAATTACATTGGGTAAGAAGGGGACTGGAAACCACACGAAATTACATTGGGTAAGAAGGGACTCCCTACCACACTAAATTACATTGGGTAAGAAGGGGACTTCCCTTCACACTAAATTACATTGGGTAAGAAGGGGACTCCCTACCACACTAAATTACATTGGGTAAGAAGGGGACTCCCTAATTACCACACTAAATTACATTGGGTAAGATTATTATTATTATTATTATTATTATTATATTAGTAGTAGTAGTACCACTAAATTACACTGGGTAAGAAGGGGACTGGGATAATTGTGCACGAAATTACATTAATAAAAGAAGGGGACTGGGAAACCACACTAAATTACATTGGGTAAGAAGGGGACTCCTACCCCACGAAATTACATTGGGTAAGAAGGGACTGGGAAACCACACTAAATTACATTGGGTAAGAAGGGGGCTGGGAAATAATACGAAATAACCTAATAAGGGTAATGGGAAACAGTTAATTTGTTACATTGGGTAAGAATCATAGTCAATGCCTAAGCTTGCTTAGCTCCCTCTCGAATCCTGTCCATTCTCGATGATTTGTCAATCTTCAACTCATGTAGTGACTTATTATCATGTATTCATTAATCGTTAAGCCACACCATTTCTTGTGGATGTTCTTATTTTCCAAGCTTGGCATGATCCTAAAACATTATGGAAAAACTCTGCCAATATTCTTATGTGTCTTGTTTTTGGAACAGACTGGTATGTCGTAGTCAATCGGAAAAGATATGATTCTGTTTTTGTTTAATACATCCTTCACGTGATAAAGGTTGTGTTAGGATAAGAATATTGCTACTGATGGGGTGAATCCCTTTAAAAAAGGTTGTGTTAGGATAATATTGCTACTGATGGGGTGGAATCCTTTAAAAAGGTTGTGTTAGGATAATATTGCTACTGATGGGGTAAAATTATTAAAATAATAATGTTAGTATAGTATTGCTACTGATGGGGTGAAATGCTCTTAAAAGATTGTGTTAGGATAATGTTGCTACTGAAGGGGTGAAATCAATAAAAAGGTTGTGTTAGGATAATATTGCTACTGATGGGGTGAAATCCTTAAAAGGTTGTGTTAGGATAATATTGCTACTGATGGGGTGAAATCCCCTAAAACGGTTGTGTTAGAATAATATTGCTACTGATGGGGTGAAATCCCTAAAAAGGTTGTGTTAGGATAATATTGCTACTGATGGGATGAAATCCCCTTGAAAAGGTTGTGTTAGGATAATATTGCCACTGATGGAGTGAAATCCCTCAAAAAGGTTGTGTTAGGATAATATTGCTACTGATGGAGTGAAATCCCCTTGAAAGGTTGTGTTAGGATAATGTTGCCACTGACATTGAAATGTTATAAAAAGGTTGTGTTAGGATAATATTGCCACTGATGGGGTGAACTTCTTTTAAAAAGGTTGTGTTAGGGTAATATTGCTACTGATGGGGTAAAGTCCACCCCAAAAGGTATGTTAGAATAATATCGCTACTGATGGGGTGAAATTCCTTAAAAAGTTCTGTTAGGATAATATTGCTACTGATGGGATGAAATCCCCTTAAAAGGTTGTGTTAGGATAATATTGCTGCTGACGGGTGAACATCACTAAAAAGGTTGTGTTAGGAAATACCTGCTACTGATTGTTAAAAATCCACTAAAAGGTTGTGTTAGGATAATATTGCCACTGATGGGGTGAAATCCACTGAAAAGGTTGTGTCAGGAATATTGCTACTGATGGGGTGAAATTCCCTTATAAAGGTTGTAGTAGGATAATATTGCTACTGATGGTTCAATGAAATCCCTTCAAAACAGATGGTGTTAGGATAATATTGCTACTGATGGGGCGAAATCCCTTCAAAACAGATGTGTTAGGATAATATTGCTACTAGATGGGGTGAAATCCCTTCAAAACAGATGTATTAGGATAATATTGCCACTGAGGAGGTAAAATCCACCTCAAAAAGGTTGTGTTAGGATAATATTGCACATCATCAGTTGTCACCCCAAAAATGTTGTGTTAGGATAATATTGCTACTGATGGGGTAAAATCCCCCGAAAAAAAAAAGGTTGTGTTAGGATAATATTATTACTGATGGGGTGAATTCCTGACACCAAAAGAAAAAGAAGGTTGTATTAGGATAATATTGCTATTGATGGGGTGAAATCCCTTCACAACTGATGTGTTAGGATAATTTTGCTACTGATGGGTAAAATCACCCAAAAAAGGTTGTGTTAGGATTCAATATGCCACTCAGGGGTAAAATTCAGAAAAAGGTTGTGTTAGGATAATATTACCCTCAGGGGGTAAAAGTCACCCCAAAAAGGTTGCGTTAGGATTCGATTGCACACGGATGGGGCGAATCCACCTCACAAAGGTTCTGATAGATAATATTGCCACGGAACTGGAGACAATTCCACATGTCACACGGAGTTGGTTAGGATAATATGTCATCACGGAACTGACAATTCACCTAAAAAAGTGTTACGTTAGGATAATATTGCCACCCATGGAGACAAAATCTGCATATCACCTGTCCAAAAAGGCTGATGTTAGGATAATCTGCACTGATGGGGTGAAATTCGGCTTAAAAAGGTTGATTTGGATAATATTCCCACTAATGGGGACAAATCCGCCTCAAAAGGTGGTGGAGAGGATACTATTGGCATTAATGGAAGTAAATCCACCTCGTACAAAGTCAACGGAAGTAGTCTCGTGGCAGAAAAATGTCAACAAGACATGATTATAGCAGCAATTGTGGAGTACACGATTGCATGTCAGTAGTAGTAGTAGACAGTAGCAGAAGTAGTAGACGGAGTTAGTAGAAGGGCAGTAGTAGGGAACTGGAGATGAGCTTCAGTAGAGGTAATGATTTAGATAGGAGCAGTAGCAGTAGTAGACACAAGATTAGTAGTAGTTGCAGTAGAAGTACTCAAAACAATTATGGCACACATAGTAGTATAAGTAGCAGTATGAGTATAGCAGTAGTAGTATTGAAATGATTATGGTGTGCAGCAGCAGTAGTATTGGACAGGAGTAGTCGTGGAGACAGGATTATGACATATAGTAGTAGTAGTGTAGTAGTAGTATTAGTAGTAATAGTAGTAGTAGAAGTAGAGACAGGTATTATGACATAGTAGTAGGAACTGGAGACAGTAGCAGCATATCATCCCATGGAGCAGTATACAGTAGTAGAACCAGTAGTAGTAGCGACATCAACTTGAACTGTTAGGAAATGTTGCGACT
>JAXRKP010001400.1:122500-125000 GCA_037039925.1 Doris montereyensis
ACAAGAATTGTCTACTGTTTCATTGGTGTCCCTAAAATTGCCTACCGTTTCATTGGTGTCACAAAAAATGCCTATTGTTTCATTGGCGTCACAATAATTACCTACTGTTTCATTGGTGTCCCAAACATTGCCCACTGTTTCATTGGTGTCACAATAATTACCTACTGTTTCATTGGTGTCCCAATAATTACCTACTGTCTCATTGGTGTCACAATAATTACCTACTGTTTCATTGGTGTCCCAATAATTACCTACCGTTTCATTGGTGTCACAATAATTACCTACTGTTTCATTGGTGTCACAATAATTACCCACTGTTTCATTGGTGTCCCAAACATTGCTCACTGTTTCATTGGTGTCACAAAAATTACCTACTGTTTCATTGGTGTCCCAAACATTGCCCACTGTTTCATTGGTGTCACAATAATTACCTACTGTTTCATTGGTGTCCCAATAATTACCTACTGTTTCATTGGTGTCACAATAATTACCTACTGTTTCATTGGTGTCACAATAATTACCTACTGTTTCATTGGTGTCACAAAATTTTACCCAGTGTTTCAATAGTGTCACAAAAATTACGCATTGTTTCATTGGTGTCACAAATATTTCACACTGTTTCATTGATGTCACAAAATTACAAAGTGTTTCATTGGTGTCACAAAAATTGCTTACTGTTTCGTAGGTGTCACAACATTGCCTACTGTTTCATTAGTGTCACAAAAATTACCCACTGTCTCATTGGTGTCACAATAATTACCTACTGTTTCATTGGTGTCATAAAAAATATCGAGTGTTTCATTGTTGTAACAAATATTACCTAGTGTTTCATTGGTGTCACAAAAATTACCCAGTGTTTCATTGGTGTCACACATTACTCAGTGTTTCATTGGTGTCACAAAAATTACCCAGTGTTTTATTGGTGTCAAAAAAATTACCCAGTCTTTCATTGGTGTCACAGAAATTACCCAGTCTTTCATTGGTGTCACAAAAATTACCCAGTGTTTTATTGGTGTCAAAACAAATTACCCAGTGTATGGTAAGTGTTGCAAGACTTCAAGGACGTCTCGCGCGTGCATCTCTGTGCTTACCAACTCCCAATATTCGACAAAAACAAATTGCAGAGACCTACTCGGACATTGCTTGGAATATAACAACACAACAGAGGGCATTGAAAAGGTCTCCTCATGTTACATACTCATAGGTGCCGGTTGAGAAAGTCTGTAACCAGCTAGTTACAGACATTTCCCCCTTAAACAAAAAGAAACACACTAAACATACATAATGATATCGAAAGACAAACAAATGAATCCATCATAATACACAACACTATAAAGAAAGAGATCCTTGAGACATAATTGGAAGGCACGTGATTAAGAAGAGGACAAAGGTGAGATGATATGAAAGCACTGGTCATAATGATAGAAATAAGAATGTACCAGCATGTCAGAGAGAAAAGACAAAGACAAAGAAAAGACCATATCAAGTCGATCTCAGACATCAACATGAGACTGCATCATCTTTATCGAATAACGGTATGGCGTACATAATTTGCTTGTTTCCCTTTCTTCCACATCGTGAAAAGGTGTCACCTTCATGTATTATAACTTCGGCACATTTTGTCTTCTTTCTTAGCTTTTTCTTCTGTTGTTTTTTTTTTCTTTTTTTCTCCTCCTCCTCACCTTCTCCTCCTCCTCCTCCTCCTCCTCCTCCTCCTCCTCCTCCTCCTCTTCCTCCTCCTCCTCCTCCTACTCCTCCTCCTCATCCTCCTCCCCCTTCTTCTTCTTCTTCCTCTTCTTTTCTTTTTCTTCATGAATCTTTTTCTTCCCCCGCACCCTCTCCTTCTACAGCTTCTTCATTTTCTTTCTTGAATTATCTTATTTTGTCTTGTTCTGATTTCACGAGAAGAAAATTCATTTCAAAGCCAGGCATTTGTTCAACATTTTATGTTTAATGTGTGAAAGATGAGTAACAATTTGGAAAAAAAATCCAAAGCAATAAATTTGATCAACGATAATGTTCAGCCATTTTGTCATTAAATAAGACTTTTGAAAATGTATTTTCTGTTTGTCATGATAATGTTCAAAGTTTTCCTGTGCAAAAAAATGTAAGAAAAGTGCCTACAAGTTTTAGATAGCCATAAAAAATGTACGCAAAGTGCCTACAATTTAGATAGCCATAATACTGTATTGATATATGTCAATAAAGCAATAGTAAGCTGTTGTTGCCTGGTTTCATCATGCACGTCTGGTAACATGAAGTGATGCACAGCTCCAGGATAACTAGTAACTACTTTAGTATCATTTCATCTTTTAACCTCTTGACCTTTTCCCGCCAGGAATGAAAAGTGAGCTTCTCATGAAGAAATATTCACTGTGACTTTAACATCAATGGGGCTTTCTGAGTTAAGCTTGACGTAGACCATGGGATACGAATTAGCGAAATTCACTACGTTATCTCCTTGGCTATTATCTTGGTCGCCTCGTCATCTTTGCCGATT
>JAXRKP010001401.1:7500-57500 GCA_037039925.1 Doris montereyensis
GATGCTAGGGTCTATCTGCCTGTGTGCAGGAAACGTTCTTTTCAAGGCCGAAACAGCCCATAGAGCCGGAGCTCTTCCTGGTTCCCGTAGCATTGAATCGGCATTAGGCGATGATAACACGTTGCTACCACCTTGTCGGGACGCTGGTCTGTTGAAGATTTTTTTTTTACTCCCCAGCTGTTTTGTAGTAGCCATTTGCACCTGGATTGTTTTACCTGTATTACATTACATACATGCAAGCGTATTACACCCGGTGGTACCAAGTACGATTTTTAAATCGGGTTATTATTCGATACTGAATTTATGCAGGTAGGCGTTCCGATGTTTTTAATGACAACACTTGTGTTCAAAATCGGCCGCTCAGGTGAATGAAAATTCTATTCTTTTGAAGACAGGGAAACAATGACATTTTTTTTTTGAAGACAGGGAAACAATGACATTTTTTTTTTTTGAAGACAAGGAAACAATGACGTTCTTGTGAAGACAGGGAAACAGTGACATTCTTTTGAAGACATGGAAACAATGACATTCTTTTGAAGACAGGAAACAATGACATTCTCAATGAAGACAGGGAAACAATGACATTCTCAATAATCGAACGTCGCTTCTGGTATAAAATTTCCTTAAATGAAAACGATGTTTTGATCATTTAACATACAAAACGTGGTTGCTCTTAGTGGCCTTTCAAACAGAGCCTTTGGCGAACAAAGATCGACGACACAATTCATAATTATATATATATATATATATATATATATATATATATATATATATATATATATATATATATATATATATATATATATATATATATATATATATATATATTATAATAATAATAATACTAAACACTTATAGAGCGCTTAATCCCCTAAAAGAGGCTCCAAGCGCTTTTACAATATATTAAACATCCATAAATTACACATATATCATGTAGTACATAGTAATATATATATATATATATATATATATATATATATATATATATATATATTATAATAATAATAATACTAAACACTTATAGAGCGCTTAATCCCTAAAAGAGGCTCCAAGCGCTTTACAATATATTAAACATCCATAAATTACACATATATCATGTAGTACATAGTAAAAACATTGATACAAATCATAGGCATTTATGGTTAAAAATTAGATTACATCTTAAAATATAAAGGCATTGAAACCAAAGACTAGAATTACATGAATTACATGACTGCAATTAAACGTATGGTATAGAACTAATTAGTTGATTTAGAAATACGTAGGCTACATGAGACATCAATCATATACAATATGTCTCGAATCATAGTTCCACATAGGAGCATTATATATAAGGCTTCAACAAATCGCTTCCATTCATTTCTGTCACGCGCTGGCCACTACTTCAAGCTCTGCCTCCACTTTCTTGTTTGCACGCCTTCTTCCTTCAACAGTTCTTTTCCATCCTGTTGTCTTCTTCCTTCAACAGTTCTTTTCCATCCTGGGTTGCCTTCTTCCTTCAACAGTTCTTTTCATCCTGGGTTGTCTTCTTCCTTCAACAGTTCTTTTCCATCCTGGGTTGTCTTCTTCCTTCAACAGTTCTTTTCCATCCTGGGTTGTCTTCTTCCTTCAACAGTTCTTTTCCATCCTGGGTTGTCTTCTTCCTTCAACAGTTCTTTTCCATCCTGGGTTGTCTTCAACGTTTAACAGTTCTTTTCCATCCTGGGTTGTCTTCAACGTTCAACAGTTCGGTTCTTTTCCATCCTGGGTTGTCTTCTTCCTTCAACAGTTCTTTTCCATCCTGGGTTGTCTTCTTCCTTCTGGGTTTGTCTTCTTCTTCAACAGTTCTTTTCCATCCTGGGTTGTCTTCTTCCTTTAACAGTTCTTTTCCATCCTGGGTTGTCTTCTTCCTTCAACAGTTCTTTTCCATCCTGGGTTGTCTTCTTCCTTTAACAGTTCTTTTCCATCATGGGTTGTCTTCTTCCTTTAACAGTTCTTTTCCATCCTGGGTTGTCTTCTTCCTTTAACAGTTCTTTTCCATCCTGGGTTGTCTTCATCCTTCAACAGTTCTTTTCCATCCTGGGTTGCCTTCTTCCTTTAACAGTTCTTTTCCATCCTGGGTTGTCTTTTTCTGGGTTCCTTTTAACAGTTCTTTTCCATCCTGGGTTGTCTTCTTCCTTTAACAGTTCATCCTGGGTTTCCATCCTAACAGTTCTTTTCCATCCTGGGTTGTCTTCTTCCTTTAACAGTTCTTTTCCATCCTGGGTTGTCTTCTTCCTTTAACAGTTCTTTTCCATCCTGGGTTGTCTTCTTCCTTCAACAGTTCTTTTCCATCCTGGGTTGTCTTCTTCGTTTAACAGTTCTTTTCCATCCTGGGTTGTCTTCTTCCTTCAACAGGTTGTCTTCTTCCTTCAACAGTTCTTTTCCATCCTGGGTTGTCTTCTTCCTTCAACAGTTCTTTCCATCCTGGGTTGTCTTCTTCCTTCAACAGTTCTTTTCCATCCTGGGTTGTCTTCTTCCTTCAACAGTTCTTTTCCATCCTGGGTTGTCTTCTTCCTTCAACAGTTCTTTTCCATCCTGGGTTGTCTTCAACGTTCAACAGTTCTTTTTCCATCCTGGGTTGTCTTCCTTCAACAGTTCTTTTTCCATCCTGGGTTGTCTTCTTCCTTCAACAGTTCTTTTCCATCTTCTTCCTTCAACAGTTCTTTTCCATCCTGGGTTGTCTTCTTCCTTCAACAGTTCTTTTCCAGTTGTCTTCTTCCCTTCAACAGTTCTTTTCCATCCTGGGTTGTCTTCTTCCTTCAACAGTTCTTTTCCATCCTGGGTTGTCTTCTTCCTTCAACAGTTCTTTTCCATCCTGGGTTTTTGTCTTCTTCCTTCAACAGTTCTTTTCCATCCTGGGTTGTCTTCTTCCTTCAACAGTTCTTTTCCATCCTGGGTTGTCTTCTTCCTTCAACAGTTCTTTTCCATCCTGGGTTGTCTTCTTCCTTTAACAGTTCTTTTCCATCCTGGGTTGTCTTCAACAGTTCTTTTCCAACAGTTCTTTTCCAGTTGTCTTCTTCCTTTAACAGTTCTTTTCCATCCTGGGTTGTCTTCTTCCTTTAACAGTTCTTTTCCATCCTGGGTTGTCTTCTTCCTTTAACAGTTCTTTTCCATCCTGGGTTGTCTTCTTCCTTCAACAGTTCTTTTCCATCCTGGGTTGTCTTCTTCCTTTAACAGTTCTTTTCCATCCTGGGTTGTCTTCAACCTTCAACAGTTCTTTTCCATCCTGGGTTGTCTTCTTCCCTTCAACAGTTCTTTTCCATCCTGGGTTGTCTTCTTCCTTCAACAGTTCTTTTCCATCCTGGGTTGTCTTCAACGTTCAACAGTTCTTTTCCATCCTGGGTTGTCTTCAACGTTCAACAGTTCTTTTCCATCCTGGGTTGTCTTCAACGTTCAACAGTTCTTTTCCATCCTGGGTTGTCTTCTTCCTTCAACAGTTCTTTTCCATCCTGGGTTGTCTTCTTGTAACAGTTCTTTTCCATCCTGGGTTGTCTTCTTCCTTCAATAGTTCTTTTCCATCCTGGGTTGTCTTCAACGTTCAACAGTTCTTTTCCATCCTGGGTTGTCTTGTACAACAGTTCTTTTCCATATGGGTTTCAGAGTGCTACAACAGTTCTTTTCCATCCTGGGTTGTCTTCAACGTACAACAGTTCTTTTCCATCCTGGGTTGTCTTCAACATTTAACAGTTCTTTTCCATCCTGGGTTGTCTTCTTCCTTCAACAGTTCTTTTCCATCCTGAGTTGTCTTCAACGTACAACAGTTCTTTTCCATCCTGGGTTGTCTTCAACGTTTAACATTTCTTTTCCATCCTGAGTTGTCTTCAACGCTAAGTTATCAAGGCATTGTTGTATCCTGTCATATCTTTTCAGAGGCTATATAGGTCATCATCTCACCTTTAAATGGCCCATACGTCTTCTTCAACGTTAAGTCATGAAGGCATTGTTGTATCTTGTCATACCTTTTCAGATGCTATATAGGTCATCTCACCTTTAAATGGCCCATACGTCTTCTTCAACGTTAAGTTATCAAGTCATTGTTGTATTTTGTCATATCTTTTCAGAGGCTATATAGGTCATCATCTGACCTTTAAAATCCCACATACATCTATAAAATAATCATGGAGTTTTAAAAACGATTGAACATACAGTCAATAAGAACAATGCACATTCATTCATCATACGCATAGTTTAAGTTATAGAACTCCATATCAATGGTATTTTACTACTGTTTGCATTTTTTGTTTTGAACAGTAAATTATTCCATAATTTGACCTGTTCATATAACGAAAAAGTTATGTCTCACAGAAGAAGAACTTCCTGTAACATAAATCTTAAATCTATCTCCCTGAGTAAATGTCATGGGAATAGTTGAAAAATAATTTATTATTAATTTGATCTATGTTATGAACAAATTTGATGAACAATTTGATCTATGTTATGAACAATTTGATCTATGTTATGAACAATTTGATCTTGTTATGAACAATTTGATATATGTTATGAACAATTTGATATATGCTATGAACAATTTGATATTTTATACAATTGGATAAGATGCCCCCGTTTTTTTCCATATTGTAATCACATTGTTTATTGAATTTATTTGTATATCTATCTATGTATCTATTTATGTATCTATCTATGTATCTATGTATGTATCTATCTATCTACCTATCTACCTATCTATCTATCTATCTATCTATCTATCTATCTATCTATCTATTTATCTATCTATCTATCTATTTACCCATTTATCTATTTACCTATATATCTATCTATTTATTTATGTATGTATATATCTATCTATCTATCTATATACCTATTGATATATCTATCTATCTATCTATTTAACTATCTACCTATATACCTATCTATCTATCTATCTATTTACCTATGTATCTATCCATCTACCTATCTATCTATATATCTATCTATCTACCTATCTATCTACTTATCTATCTTTCTATGTATCTGTCTAATCTATCTATCTATCTACTTATCTATCTTATTTATCTATCTACCTATCTATCTTTCTACCTATTTATCTATCTACCTATCTACCTACTATCTACCTATATACATATCTACCTATCTATCTACCTATCTATATACCTATGTATTTACCTATCTAATTGTTTTGTATGGTCACAGTGGCATCCTGAGATCAGCAACCACTGCCCAAAGGCCCCCATCATTCTGGTGGAACTAAACTCGACATGAGGGCAAACAAGTCGGAAAATCCCAAAAAAGGTCTGTGTTGTTGTTTTACATTCATGATGATGATGATGATGATGATAATAATAATAAAAAGAAGAAGAAGAAGAAGAAGAAGAAGAAGAAGAAGAAGAAGAAGAAGAAGAAGAAGAAGAAGAAGAAGAAGAAGAAGAAGAAGAAGAAGAAGAAGAAGAAGAAGAAGAAGAAGAAGAAAAAAGAAGAAGAAGAAGAAGAAAGAAGAACAACAACAACAACAACAACAACAACAACAACAACAACAACAATAATAATAAAAATAATAATACAATACAATACAATAATAACAATAATAATAATAATAATAATCATAATAATGATGATAATGATGATAATAATAATGATAATAAAAAAAATAATACTAATTATAGTAATAATAATAATAATAATAATAATAATAATAATAATAATAATAATAATAATAATAATAATAATAATAATAATAATAATAATAATAATAATAATAATAATAATAATAATAATAATAATAATAATAATAATAATAATAATAATAATAATAATAATAATAATAATAACAACAATAATAACAATTATCATGTCTCAGGACATGCTAGCAACATTGTTTTGTCTTCAATTGTCCCATCCTAGTCGAAAAAAGGAATAGATATGCGATGACATCTATCTTGATCCAGCCCAGTAGTCAATAGTAGGTGTTTGCCTTCATTGAGGTGGCTCGGTGGTCCAGAGGCAAGGTGTCCACCTCTCAACCAAGAGGTAGTGCCAACGGTTGAAACATTTTCTCGAGTTTTTTTCGAGCACTCCCCACTCCCCCCCCTGGTACAGGTAGGTGGACCGACACCTAGGCGACTCCCATTGGAGACGGACGATAAACAGGAGGTCCCGTGTGCAGATCACAATACTCTATGCACGTTAAAGATCCCTTGGCTGTTTACAGGGCAATCCGAGCGAAATTAAAATTCCTACCACAAAACTCCGAGATCGCGTTAGTTGCAGGTGTGGGTAAATCAAATCAAGTTCAAAAGCATTCACTGATGTCCATGTGGGTAAATCAAATCAAATTCAAAAAGCATTCACTGATGTCCATGTGGGTAAATCAAATCAAATTCAAAAAGCATTTACTGATGTCCATGTGTGTAAATCAAATCAAATTCAAAAAAGCATTCACTGATGTCCATGTGGGTAAATCAAATCAAATTAAAAAACATTCATTGATGCCCAAGTCAAAGGTTATGATGTGAAAACAGGAGAATCTTGCGATGTGAAAATATGATTTGGTGCTAATAATAATTTTGGTGCCCACAAGATTGGAAGGGGTGGCGTAGTAGCTAGTGATGGAGATTAGCGTGTGAATTCCTTCAAGGCCTTTATGGCCCACAGAGCCAGAGCTCATCCCGGTTTCTATAATGTGAAGCGGAACAGACATGACGCTTAGTGTTTTGCAGATTTGTACTTTCAAGCTATTGATGGTTGGTGGTATTCATTTACACGAGTGGTGAAAATGCAGGCTAAGTGCCTTTCCTAGGAGCATGATGTCAGACCTAACATTACTAGGGTTCGAACCCGGAATCTCATGATCAATTGTCCGACAACCTCACCACTTGTCCATCGATGCCACTAGTTAATTCGGGGACAAGGTGGTCCAGAGATCACAACACACTCTGTGCACGTTAAAGATCCCTTGGCGGTTTACAGGGCAGTCTGGGCAAAAAATTAAAAATCCTACCCAAAAACCACAGATTGCTTTAGTTGTGGATGTAATCAAATCAAGTCAAATCAAATCAAATCAAATCAAATCAAATCAAATCCTCTTCACTCACCTTGGGATCACTGTATGTGGCTGATAGGGTAAGTACTTATGAATCGAACCAGAAACATACTGGCATTTTCTATGGTTTTAATCTTATATTCTCTGGTTAGCTTATTTGCTTGTTTGTTTGCTTGTTATTTTGCCTCTGTCACGGGTCGTCAGTTATTTCAAATCTTCCTAAGGGTAGGCTTTGTTCACTCTCAAATGCTTGGTGAACAGTTGACAGGACATGCTGTCAGGTCATATCATACATCTATTCAGAGGCTATATAGGTCATTTGACCTTTAAATGCCCCATACATCTGAAAATAATCATGGAGTTTTAAAAATGCTTGAACATGTAGCAATCAATACGAACAATGTACGTTCATTCATCATACAAATATTTTAAATTATACAGCTCCATATCAATGGTATTTTTAAAAGAATTTATGTTGTGTGCATTTTTGGTTTTGAATAATAAATTATTCCATAATTTGACATTTCGTACAATGTGAAAAAATTATGTCTCACAGAAGTAGAACTTCCTGTAATATAAATCTTAAATCTATCTCCCGAGTAAAATTCACATGAGAATAGTTGAAAAATGATTTATAAACAATATCATCTATGTTATGAACAATTTTACACAAATGGATAAGATCTCACACACACACACACACATACACACTCACAGCACATTACACACACACACATATACACACTCACAACACATCACACCCGCACACACACACACACACACACACACACACACATGGGTAGATGGAATCTCTATTGAAAATTGAAAGAAAATTTTGAATTATTCCAAAACAAAATTTAAAATAGAACTTGTTTTTTTCTCTGTTGCCAGATGGTCAGCAAATCTGAAGGAGAGAAGATGTGTAAAGTCATCAAAGCTTTAACGTATATAGAGTGCTCTGCCCTTACCCGGGTCGGTCTAGAAAAAGTCTTTGACGATGCCGTTCGCTGCGTACTCTTTCCAAAACCCCGGACCAAACCAGTTCGATGCAGTATTCTTTAGACATTTACAAAAACTATTTTTCACCACCATGTGCATTATTACCTTGGATGTATTTTGTTGTTCTGTTTCTATTTTTAATCTTTTTACATTTGCTGTCATTTCATGCTGATTTCAAAGTAAAGAAAACACGATTTGGATTTTTATTTAGTATGACGACGTATTTTAATTAAACACAAAGATGTGCATGATGTATCGACTTGATAAAATGTGACGTGAAATGAAATGTATTTTTAATTTGTCATCTGTTTTGCTGTCGTTTTTTTTTTTCCTGGTGTTTTCAAAATTTCGTTCTTTCCGTATCAGTTCCCGTTCTACCTTCTGGTGTACAAGTGTGTGTGAAGTAGAAAGCCGAAATGATCTTTCTCCAGGCCATACTCTCTGCCCTGACATTTTTCTGTTTCCTTCTGTGAAGGGTTTGATTCCTTCACTTTAATTCCTGTTTTTATCTTCTTCCAGGTCTGGCTGGCGGTCTTTTAACCTCAACGTTATTAATATTATTGATGTGCGAAAATCTCAAATGTTACTGGAAGAATTTATGTTTGTTTTTAACTTATAAGAAAAAACGTCAAAGAAGATTAGCAGGTCATAAGTTTGTTTCTCAGTTTTCCTCTATAGTATTTGCTAGAATACAGATAGGATTAAATATTGTTTCATACGTTTTTCTTAAAACAATGGGGCAAAATGGACATGTTCAGAATTCAAAGGTAATTTTTGAGAAGCTTAGAAGTAATACATGTAACTATAGTATCCAGGGATTATGGATTTAGTTTTTTTTTATTATTAATTTCTTTTTTTTTCTGTTGATATCAACCACTGCTTTTAAATTTGATTCATGACTTGTATTATAACGTTTCCACACTATGAGTATGATGTCAACCTGAATATATTTAACATCTTGTACCTGATGAACAAGGAAATGAAATGATATCAAAGCCTCATAGGAACGAAGACAAGACAAATATAAAGGGAGAGACAGAAGACAAATTTATACAAAGAAATAGAAAGAAAATAATCTTTGGGCTTCATATATATAGAATTGAACCCACGACCTCCACGTCACCGCCCATCGCCTTGCCGTGAAAAGAGAAAGGGCCCTACCAACCCAAACTATCTATGCTCCTTAGTGAAACAGCCATGTTCAAAATAACCAACGACATCATGAACATATCTCTGTCCCATACAATAAACTGGGAGACTCAGAAGTCCAGAGGCAAAGTGTTGGCCTCTCAACCAGAAGGTAGTGGGTTCAAGCCCCGCCAACGGTTGAAAAATTGTCACGATTTTTTTTTTTTTTTTTAGCAAAATCTACCTCCCTTGATCCAGGTAGGTGGATCGACGCCTAGTCCCATCGGAGACGGATGATAAAATAGTGGTCTCGTGCGCAGATCACAACACTGTGCACGTTAAAGATTCCTTGCTTGTTTACAGGGCAGCCCGGGCAAAATTAAAAATCCTACCAAAAACCCTGAGATCACCTTAGTTGTGGGATGCAGGTAAAGCAAATCAAGCAAATACAAATAAACCACCATCAGATATATATACAAGTACAAGAGGCCACAACAAAAAATTGACAATTCCGAAATCCATTGTGGACGCCCATCTGCACTTTGTGGTGTTTTTTCATCCGCCACCCGTATCTAGAAGAACTCTCTCTCAGTGAAGATACCATTGACTCTGCTAACGTTGGTACATTTAGGAGACTACCTTCGACTTATTACGACAGTGAAGGATGTAACCGTGTCTTGATCCTCCAAACCCCGGGGTTTTCACAGACATAGAGAGAAAAAGAGGGAGAAGAAGAAGGAGAAAAGGAGAAAGGGGAGGAAGAAGAAGAGGGAGAAAGAGAAGAAGAAGAGGGAGAAGAAGAAGAAGAGGGAGAAGAACAAGAAGAAGGAGAAGAAGAAGAAGAAAAAGAGGGAGAGGAGAACAAGAAGAGGAGAAGAAGAAGAAGAAGAGTGAGAGGGAGAAGAGGGAGACGGAGAAGAAGAAGAAGAAGAAGAGACAGAGGAAGGAGAAGAAGGAGAGGCAGAGGAAGGAGAAGAGGAGAGAAGAAGAAGAGGCAGAGGAAGAAGGAGAAGAGGAAGAAGAAGAAGAAGCAGAGAAAGAAGGAGAAAAAGAGGAGGAAGAAGAAGCCTAGTACTAGTACAATAAGCTTGGTTGGTAGTGCACTCTCTCTGCATGGCAAACTGATGGGTGTCAATACGGAGGTTTCTGGTTTGATTCTATCTGGTGCCAAAACATTGTTCTGTCTATTTCTTTGTATTTGCCTTGTTTTTGTTCCTACAGGGTTTTAATTTTAATTTGATTTCATGTCTGTACATTCATCTCATTCGACACGCCCCTTGCCTCTCTGTTTGTCTCTATTGAGTACCTGGTAATTGCATTGGTGTTAAAGGGCTCAAGCGAAGTCGTATTGATGAATTGTTTTCTGAAAGTGACAGGTAAAACGATATTCAGTGTTATTAGGATTGTAGGAAGAAATATTATAGGATGCATTATCTCCCTTACTTAAAGTGTTTTGTTTTTTTTACTACAAAACAGCTTGGCAAAAAAAAAAAAAAAGAAAAAAAAAAGGTGAAACGAGAATTGGATTTTTAAGAAGAGTTTTAATAAATAAATAAAGGGTATATAACTTTTTATGGAGGAAAGTTTAATCAAGACACTCAAAATAGGAGAAAATGTCTTCCATCTTGTATCTATCACACTAATTTGTATTATTATATTATCATCCTTATGATCATGCAATAAAAAAAACAAGAAAGAAGAAAAACAAGTGAAGTTTCTTACCTTACATCTAGAAAGTCTCAAAATCTAGACCCAGATTTTATTTATATTTAGATGTAGATCTAGATCTAGATTCTAGTCTAGCTTCTAGATCTACAAACAGATTTGACTCAATGTCAAGGTAAGCGGGTCGGTGCTAGGGGTCACGGGTCCAGAAGGCCGATAATGGAAATATATCACAGGCCCGGTTTGTTCCTCAGTGAAATATCACAGGCCCGGTTTGTTCCTCAGTGAAATATCACAGGCCCGGTTTGTTCCTCAGTGAAATATCACAGGCCCGGTTTGTTCCTCAGTGAAATATCACAGGCCCGGTTTGTTCCTCAGTGAAATATCACAGGCCCGGTTTGTTCCTCAGTGAAATATCACAGGCCCGATTTGTTCCTCAGTGAAATATCACAGGCCCGGTTTGTTCCTCAGTGAAATATCACAGGCCCGGTTTGTTCCTCAGTGAAATATCACAGGCCCGGTTTGTTCCTCAGTGAAATATCACAGGCCCGGTTTGTTCCTCAGTGAAATATCACAGGCCCGGTTTGTTCCTGTGTGAAATATCACAGGCCCGATTTGTTCCTCAGTGAAATATCACAGGCCCGGTTTGTTCCTCAGTGAAATATCAGAGGCCCGGTTTGTTCCTCAGTGAAATATCACAGGCCCGGTTTGTTCCTCTGTGAAATATCACAGGCCCGGTTTGTTCCTCTGTGAAATATCACAGGCCCGGTTTGTTCCTCCGTGAAATATTACAGGCCCGGTTTGTTCCTCAGTGAAATGTTTCCTCTGTGAAATATCAGAGGCCCGGTTTGTTCCTCAGTGAAATATCACAGGCCCGGTTTGTTCCTCAGTGAAATATCACAGGCCCGGTTTGTTCCTCAGTGAAATATCACAGGCCCGGTTTGTTCCTCAGTGAAATATCACAGGCCCGGTTTGTTCCTCAGTGAAATATCACAGGCCCGGTTTGTTCCTCTGTGAAATATCACAGGCCCGGTTTTTGTTCCTCAGTGAAATATCACAGGCCCGGTTTGTTCCCCAGTGAAATATCAGAGGCCCGGTTTGTTCCTCAGTGAAATATCACAGGCCCGGTTTGTTCCTCAGTGAAATATCACAGGCCCGGTTTGTTCCTCAGTGAAATATCACAGGCCCGGTTTGTTCCTCAGTGAAATATCACAGGCCCGGTTTGTTCCTCAGTGAAATATCACAGGCCCGGTTTGTTCCTCAGTGAAATATCACAGGCCCGGTTTGTTCCTCAGTGAAATATCACAGGCCCGGTTTGTTCCCCAGTGAAATATCACAGGCCCGGTTTGTTCCTCAGTGAAATATCACAGGCCCGGTTTGTTCCTCAGTGAAATATCACAGGCCCGGTTTGTTCCTCAGTGAAATATCACAGGCCCGGTTTGTTCCTGTGTGAAATATCAGAGGCCCGGTTTGTTCCTCAGTGAAATATCACAGGCCCGGTTTGTTCCTCAGTGAAATATCACAGGCCCGGTTTGTTCCTCAGTGAAATATCACAGGCCCGGTTTGTTCCTCTGTGAAATATCACAGGCCCAGTTTGTTCCTCAGTGAAATATTGTTTGTTCCTCTGTGACACTACTGATGTGGTGTAATGTGTAATATTGCACTTTCTTCCATTCGGGAGTTAAAATAAATAACAAATAACAAAAGACAAAAAAAGGGTGCTTGAAATCTTTTTCTTCATATTTTTATTTTCTTGATATTTGTCGGGGTTTTTTTGCTTGCTTTTGTTGTTGCCTTTATCGAGGTGCTGCCAAGAAAATCAGTTGCGATGATGAATTCATTCCATTTTTAGCTCTCTGTTATTAATGTATCTGTAACGTTTATGTAAGATGTTGAGTATCTCATTCCTTTATCACCACACTCTAGATAGAATAGAAGTTTATGTGTACATGAACGTTATTCGTCTCTTCACAGTTCTTGTAGTATTTACCCGTCGTTGTTGATCAATGCTTTTATACAGGAGGCATAATTTGCCACAAAACATTCATGGAAATAATTTTTTCATTTACTATTAATTATGTTGAGTGTTGAGTTTTGAAACAAAATTGAAATAGACAAAAAAAATAAGCAACACACGCCTCATTGTCCAAAAGTTGTATGTGTAGTTAACACTCTGAGATCACTGCATATACATGTGGTGGAAAGGGTAAAAATTGCAGTGAAACAAACAATAAAACTTATAGTAAAGTAAGCATGCCCTAGAGCAGCGCTACTCAAAGTCTGGTATGCTTATCGTCACCGGTGCGCAAGCCATCGTCTGTCAGAACATGAAGATTAAAAAGATCTGGCCGATACTTTACTACGTTGGATTAGGTTGTTTCGCCCGACGCATTGAAAAGAAAAAGAACTGCCGATCCACCACGTCAGATAGTTTGAGATGCACTGACTGCGTTAGAGATTCAACTGGGAAAATGTTTATTTAAAGTTAATTCAATACTATATTGGAAAAGGCTTATATATATATATATATATATATATGGACTACATGCATTATCTTAACGTTTGTTTATTTTTCATACATTGATACAAATGTATAATGAAACCATTTCCTTATTTTGTCGGCCAGTAGTCAGTCTTGAAACCGTTTCCTTATTTTGTCGGCCAGTAGTCAGTCATGAAACTGTTTTCTTATTTTATCGGCCAGTAGTCAGTCATGAAACTGTTTCCTTATTTTGTCAGCCAGTAATCAGGCTTGAAATTGTTTCCTTATTTTGTCAGCCAGTAGTCAGTCATGAAACTAGTCTGATGTAATAAGGCATCTTAATGTAAGTTTGCGACTTTCACCGTTGATTATGTAAGTGTTGCATAAAGTGTTGCATAAAATCCACTCATTCTTACAGCTGATTTGAAGGCACTTGCAACGTACAGGTAGAGCTCCGGACGTAATTATAGAATGCAATCAAAATAAGTAACCTAGCGATCTACACAGTGCGCTTGGCATCTAAGACAGAAGGCGCTTGCCGCGTTCAGGTCATGATCTGATCAGTCAGGTTAAATAAATATAATGGACGTATTATTATGTAGGCAGTGAAATCGCTTAATAAATTCACCCTTCCCCCCTTTAAGTCACATTGTCTCTCTTTTTAACATTCACATCGATTGATTGTTTGTAGTTGCAGTAATAATTTCATTGTATATTTGCTGATTCATTATTTGTTATTGTTTTTAGGCGAAATATGACATGACAACTCCACTAATAAAGACGCAAACATTGATTGTTTGTAGAAATATTTAGAATCTAGATCTAAGTAATTCCGGCATCACACAATGTGATGTCAGAATAAAAAACATAAAGGAGAAAGAAAGAAAGAAAAAGACAGTGATGTTTGCAGTGATTCATTCAGATTAGAATGAAATAAAAATATGAAAATAAGTAAGTAATTGAGAAGGAGATAATAAGATCTGATCACTGTCTTTTTCTTTCTTTCTTTCTCCTTTATGTTTTTATTCTGACATCACATTGTGTGATGCCGGAGGTATTACTTAGATCTAGATTCGTAAACGTATGTCTTTATTAGTGGAGTTGTCACTTATTGTCATATTTCTTCCTTGACTTCACTCCACTGATGTAATAATGACGTGTATATTTGCTGATTGATTATTTGTTATTGTTTACTGTAATAATTTCGTACATGTAAATTTGCTGATTGATTATTTGTTATTGTTTGTAGTAATAATTTTGTTTTGTGTATATTTGCTGATTGATTATTTGTTATTGTTTGTAGTAATAATTTCGTACGTCTATATTTTCTGATTGATTATTTGTTATTGTTTGTGTTTGTAATTGTAGTGATAATTTTGTACGTGTATATTTGCTGACTGTTTGTGTTTGTTATTGTAGTGATAATTTTTACGTGTATATTTGCTGATTGTTTGTGTTTGTAATTGTAGTGGTAATTTTGTACATGTATATTTGCTGATTGTTTGTGTTTGTTATTGTAGCGATAATCTTGTACGTGTATATTTGCTGATTGAATTTTTGTTATTGTAGTGATAATTTTGTACATGTTTATTTGCTGATTGACTGTTTGTAGTTGTAGTGATAATTTTGTATGTGTATATTTGCTGCTTTGTGTGTTTAACTAATCACGTTTAAGGTGAAGACCAAATTGAGAAAGAAAAAAAGAATCACAGGTGACATTTTGTGACCGGTTTTTATGTATTCTAGTTACAGACACTATTTTAATTTAATATAACGGTTAAAAATAAGTCTCTACTCTAACTCAGCATAGCGCTTGTGGGCCCAGATTAGGTTGGCACACTTGAGATCATGAAGTCCTGGTTTCAAATCCTAGAAATGCTACTTCTATGTTCAGCTGTATACCTTTCAACCGACTAAGATTTCGACCGATACCAGTGCTGGTCGTTACAGTCGTTGTGTGAGAGTAGAAATGTATCTAATGTTAAAATATTTCTCAAGATTGATAGATGTAGAACAATAATATTACATCGATGAAAGGCGTTAACAGTGCAAATCCAACTTTGGATGTTTTGAGCAAATCAAAGATACTGATGCTGCGCATTTAAAAATCTATTTTCACAGACATACACGGTGTGCAAGAGTAAAAAACTAGAGCCAATTGGGATACACGGATTGCTTATATGGTTATTACACAGGTTTCTATTGGTTCTTGTGCCACAGAATCGTAACTAGACGAAGCATAGGGGCTTCCTAATGTTAACAAAGAAAACAAAAATGGTGTTACATGGTTTGCGACTTTCACCGTTCATATGTATTATTGTCAAAGGTGTCGAAGAGGTCTCATCAGACGTTGTGTTAGAAAAGGTTGGCAGCTGTCAGAGTCTGGGTTTTTGTTGTTGAAAAGGTTGGCAGCTGTCAGAGTCTGTTTTTTTTATTTGAAAAGGTTGGCAGCTGTCAGAGTCTGTTTTTTTAATTTGAAAAGGTTGGTAGCTGTCAGTCTTTTTTTTTAATTTGAAAAGGTTGGTAGCTGTCAGAGTCTGTTGTTTTATTTGAAAAGGTTGGTAGCTGTCAGAGTCTGTTGTTTTATTTCAAAAGGTTGGCAGCTGTCAGAGTCTGTTGTTTTATTTGATAAGGTTGGCAGCTGTCAGAGTCTAGGTTTTTTTATTTGAAAAGGTTGACAGCTGCCATTTGAAAAGTCTGCCAGAGTCTGTTTTTTTATTTGAAGAGGTTGGCAGCTGTCAGAGTCTGAATTTTTTATTTGAAAAGATTGGCATCGGTCAGAGTCTGTTTTTTAATTTGAAGAGGTTGGCAGCTGTGTGCTGGCATTTTGTCCCCTTACTTACTTCAGATTTTCTTCCCAGCTGAGAATTTTTTATTTTTTTTTTTTTTCTCAAAACAAGTTTATGTGTCTTTAACTTTAAGACAACCTTATTCTGAGCTGATGACTTGTGTATAACTTGTACTGTCTTCTGTCCGCTGGAAAAAACTTTTTCTCACGCATGTGTGGCTTTGAGTGCTTGAGTTTGTCAATGTAAATACGAACTAGCACATTCAGTGCCCCTGCTTAACTCTTTTGGGTACCAAAAAAAAATAAAAAAATTTTGTTCCATATACCAGATTGAATTCTCTGCCCCGTAAGAACAGTGATGCGCATATCTTTGCTAAGCATTGGGTGCCGATCACCGACCTATCGGTTCTTCTGCTAGGTTGTTCTATGCCAACCGCCCGATGTATTGGTTATATGGGAATTTCCTCGCTATTTTTAGCAGTTTACGAATCAAAACTTGTGAGGAAACGCCCTCAACTCTGCTACATCAGTGTTTGGCACAGAACAAGCTTGCACTGCAGAAGCGCCGATAGATCTCGCAATCGGCACTCACTCAAAGAGTTAAGGTCTGTACAGTGAAGATGTGATCTCAAATCAAAGATGCTACCCTAGTTTTCTTTTTAAAATTTTTTATGTATTAATAATTATATATCAACGACGGTGAAAGTCACAATCCATGTACGTCCAATTTTAGATATTTTGAGAAAATCAAAGAAAAAGATGCTGCACATTTTAATCTATTTTCACAGACATAAACGCTTTGCAGGTGTCAAAAACTAGACCCAATAGGGATACATGTATTGCTCATATGGTTATTATACGGGTTTCTATTGGTTCTTGTGCATAGGAGTTTCCTAATGTTAAAAAAGCGGGGGGGGGGGGGGGAATGGTGTTACTAATTTTAGACTTACACGGCTTGCGACATTCACCGTCGATATGTATTCATTTTATCTATCTATTGTGCCTTCACCAGCAATACAAGGACTTTCTCAACATAGACTCTTCTCTCAGTTGAAATAGTTTTTAACAGACTCTTCTCTCAGTTGAAATAGTTTTCAACATAGACTCTTCTCTCAGTTGAAATAGTTCTCAACATAAACTCTTCTCTCAGTTGAAATAGTTTTCAACATAGACTCTTCTCTCAGTTGAAATAGTTCTTAACATAGACTCTTCTCTCAGTTGAAATAGTTTTCAATATAGTACTCTTCTCTCAGTTGAAATAATTCTTAACACAGACTCTTCTCTCAGTTGAAATAGTTTTACCAACATAGACTCTTCTCTCAGTTGAAATAGTTTTCAACATATACTCTTGTCTCATTTGAAATAGTTCTTAACATAGACTCTGCTCTCAGTTGAAATAGTTTTCAACATAGACTCTTCTCTCAGTTGAAATAGTTTTCAACATAGATTCTTTTCTCAATTGAAAGTTATTATCATAGACACTTCTCTCAGTTGAAATAGTTTTCAATATAGTACTCTTCTCTCAGTTGAAATAGTTCTTAACAAACAAAGACTCTTCTCTCAGTTGAAATAGTTCTTAACAAACATAGACTCTTCTCTCAGTTGAAATAGTTCTCAACATAGACTCTTCTCTCAGTTGAAATAGTTCTCAACATAAACTCTTCTCTCAGTTGAAATAGTTCTTAACAAACAAAGACTCTTCTCTCAGTTGAAATAGTTCTTAACAAACATAGACTCTTCTCTCAGTTGAAATAGTTCTCAACATAGACTCTTCTCTCAGTTGAAATAGTTCTCAACATAAACTCTTCTCTCAGTTGAAATAGTTTTCAGCTTTCTCTCAGTTGAAATAGTTTTCAGCAAATTTTGCTCCTCAAACTAGAAGAGAGAAAATACTTGCAATATTTCTTCAATAGTAACAATTAACAATTAACTCTTCTCCCCTTCAGTCTTACCATTATTTCTTTTCTTTTTCTTGCAGCAAGAGCTTCCATTTTTCTACTACTATAATTCTTTTCAATAATTACAAATTTTGAAAACCACTTAATTAAATCATCTCTGCATAATTGTGAAGAAATGCTAAAAGAATAATTTTAATCAGTGAATGAATGAAATGCCGGAATCGCCTGCTTTGTTGGTTGCAACGCCTTTATTATTACAGCTGCTCTATTTATTTAATCACCATCTCCATCCTCACTAGCTCGGGTGTAAAAGCCTGCGTCAGACTAGCGTCCTGGCCAGGAGGTGATTATTGTGTTACCTGTTCCGCTTCACGCTATAGAAACCGGGATAAGCTCCGGTTCTATGAGCCTTAAGGGCCTTGGAAGGAACTTCTCATCCTCACGACAAATTCTCCTTTTTAAAATACTTGTATCGTTCTCACCAGACAAATTCTCCTTCTTAACATACTTACATCGTTCTCACCAAGAATTGCGTTAAATAACATGACAATTGACATTTCATTTTATAAACTGCGTGTGTATGTTTGTAATGGATAATTTCAAAGCAGCTTTGCTATGATCGTGTGACAGGAGGCGCATGATGAAAGAAAGAAAACAGTGGACCATCATTGTCAACGTCATCATCAGCCTGAACAACTTGTTGAGTTTTGCTTTTTTGTTTGTTTGTTGGGGTTGGGTTGTTTTGTTTTGTTTTTTTTGGGGGGGGGTTTCTTCTTCGTCTTAATGTTTTAGTTACTTATTACTTAGTATATTAGTACCTCCAGTATATTTGTGCCATCAGTGGCCAAGTGGCCAGGCTGCCGTACTGGGGAATCATGAGGTCCTGGTTTCGAATGAATCCTTAGCAAAGCTAAATTATAAATCCGATGTTGTATTCCTTGGAAAAGACATTTAGTTAAGACGCATCCCCCCCCCCCCTTACACAGGTGCAAATGGGTACACACACTAGCTTGGGAGTAAAAAAAAACAACAACCTGCATCAGACTAGCGTCCTGTGGTCAGGAGTGCAAGAGGTGGTTGTTTTATCACCTGTTTGGGTTCACGCTATTGATGAAACCGGTATGAAGCTGCGGCTCCATGGTCTGCAACGGCCGTCAAGGAACTTTAGTTTACTTTTTTTACCAGTTTATATTTTATAGTGTTTCTCTATTTTGTTTTTCCTTTTCATAACTTTATAATCGTTTCGTGTTTTTAATATTTTATTTTTATGACTTTGTTTTGAATTCCCCATCCCGGTTACAGTTACAGTTACAGCTGATTTATTCACTTTTTCTCATTTAGAATAATGAGTAGAACTATAAGATCTAGAGGAGATAGATTCACACTTTATATGTCTCGACATACCGGTAAATAAGAAAAAAAGTCTTTTATATTTAGACCAGTATCAAATTGGAATTGCGTTCAAATTCCCAACTTCAAATGCTACTTTCTTTAAATAAACAAAAAAATTTTTTTAATTGACTAGACAGGGAATTGATGGGTCTACGTTTTTTGTAGTATGATTAGCTTCGGACTTTTCGTATTTTTTCTCAGATAAGTTACGGTACCATTGATTTTATCACACAGGGCATTTAAAGTATTAAAGGTTTGTAAACCTAAACCTAAAAGGAAACGTCGTTATTATATATATATGCAAGCATATTACACCCTGGGTGGGACCAAATACGATAATTAGATCGGGTTAGTATTATTAATAGAATTCAATTCTGAGGTTACGCAAGTAGGTGTGACGGTACTATTCCAACTTTTTAATTACCTCGTTACAACCTGTTCTAAATGGCAGGACTAGCTGAATGAAAATCATACTCACAAAGACGGGGACAAAATGAAATTTACATTAATTCAACATCGTTTTTGGTAGAACATTTTCTCGAGCAAAAACGTTCTGCGGATGATTTAAAGCTTATAAGAACATGCAAAATATGGCTACTCTTACTCTTAGTGGCCTATCAACAGAGCCTTTGTTTGGTGAACAAAAATTGACCAGCTCGTATGATATGATATAATAAATTTAAAATAAAGGATACTTGTGTATCATAACAATAACATGCAATATAGTCAGTGTATCAATGTTCTCGAACAACTTATAGTTAGTTAAAGTAAGTACCATTATAATTGAATAGTAATGGGTTTAAATCCCATTTTTTATTCAACTGGCGTACGGGTCTCAGGAAGAAGGATATTATGTCCTGATCTTTAATCATGCTTACACTTACTTACACATTCAATAATACACCCGTGTTTCATCTATTTGTAAGCGCTGGCCATGCAAACATGAAAGAGGAAAGGGCTGTCATACTTCTATTAGATTTGAAAATAAAGTTTAAACTGTTGAATCTAATTTTGATTTTAAATTTAAAGTGATGTGGTTAATTCTGTCTTTAAAGCACTCTGCTCGCTTTCTCCGTCTCCCATCCCCATCTCTCTCTGTCATTTTTATTTTTAACGTCAGTCCCTACCAGTACCATCTTAAGCATTGAAACAAACAAAAAATAAAGCTGAAATTTATAGTCTGTATCTCTGCGTAAATGCAGGCTCACCGACTGTACATCATTTATCCCCCCCAGCTGGCTATTTTCATTCAAAGTCCTCAACTCGTGTGGGAGCATACATAACACAAGTCTGTTAAGTACTAATGCTCTGATTAGATCTTTATCTAGTTGTAGGTGGGTACTCATTCACACCTGAGTCAAGCGAGAAAAGTAGAGTGAAGTACCTTTCCTACTGAGAGTACAACGTGAAAATAACCACTAGTGTGAGGTTTGAAACAGTGTCATTGTCATCGTGATTATTACAAATTATTACGAGCTCACAACGCCTACGGTTTAGCTACAACTGCTGTAAATGTAATTCTTATTTCAGCAGCTTTCTGATCTCACAACATGAGAATGAAACATGATATATTATATATATTTATAATATAATTATATAGACATGTTTATTTGTTTCATGCTCAAAATGGCTGTAATTCTTCTTCTCTTTTCTTATTTCTGCATTTATATCCTTTTTATTGTTTGACACAGACTGAATTGTGCAATTTTCTTTTATTATTATTATTATTATTATTATTATTATTATCATCAAGTGTGCTTCAAGTTCTTAAACTTAAAACTGCATTAAGAATATATACATGTAACTGTTTGAGCCTTAGTCCCCCATGCAGTCATGTCCAATAGAAAAGTTACAGTCTCATATTTAACGGGTTCTTGGTCATGACGTAGGATTTGATTTGTTTTAACATTTATGTCATCTGATTCTGTATATGTCATCTGATTCTATACATGTCATCTAATTCTATATATGTCATCTGATTCTATACATGTCATCTGATTCTAATTCTATGATTCAAGCCTGACATTTTAACACCAAATTTAATGCCTTTAGTTTAGCGACGATAGTTGTGTCTTATGAAAAGAGGCTAAATAAAAATATTGTCGTCATGTTTGGTATGAAAATACATGTAGCTGGAAATGGCAATCAATGTGGATTCAGATCATATAAAAATTGACTAACCCATCACTATTCTTCAAGTCAAAACAGGTAACTTACGAGTGTAACCTTTCTTTTGGACATGACTGCATATCGACGGTGAAAGTCGCAAGCCGTGTAAGTGCAAGTCCAATTTTGGATATTTTGAGAAAATCAAAGAAATGGATGCTGCGCCTTTTATTTTAATCAATTTTGACAGACACACAATACACGGTGTGTGCAAGTGTAAAAAAAACTAGATCTACTAGGGATACACAGATTTCTCATATAGGTCATTATATGTGTTTCTATTGGTTCTTGTGCCACGGAATCCTAACTAGACGAGACATAGTGGCTTCCTAATGTAAAAAAAAAGCTGGGGGGGGGGAGGTGGAGGTGTTTTCTAATTTTAGACTTGCACGGTTTTCGACTTTAACCAATGATGTGTCTTTGCCTCTATTGAACATTGATGCTAATGCTAATGTTGATGTTAATGTTAATGCTATTCTTATGATGTCTTTGTTATTGTTTTACATTGAGATTTCTTTTCTTTTCTTTTAAAAAAATGTACGTATGATGGCAATTGTCACTTAGCTGATATGTACGTAACTGAATTTCTCACTGAGCAAGCAGTGTTGTGTCATTCATTTTGTCTTATTTAATTTTCTCGTTCATAATTGATTTTAATAATGTCTGTCCTCATTTTGATAAATAATGTGGCGTTGCTGGCTGAGCGGTTAGGCTGCTACTGCTGCCAGACTGAGGATCATGAGTTCCCGGGTTCAAACCCTGGCAAAGCCAGGTCCGACGTTGTGTTCCTTGGGGAAGACACTTAACAACACGCATTTTCCCCACTCTACCCAGGTGCGGATGGGTACAAGCACTAGCTTGGGAGTAAAAACCTGCACCAGGCTAACGTCCCGGCCGGGAGGTGATTATTGATATTATCATCACCTGTCCGCTTCACGCTACTGAAACCAGGATAAGCTCCGGCTCTATGGGCCGTAACTGCCTCGAAGGAACTTTTTTACCTTTCATGTTGATAACCACACTAGTACATGCATTCTCACATTTTGGTCAACTGCATTATACATCATGTATCTGTTTTCCCACATTCTCTTTATTATATTTTCATCAGTTAAATAAATAAAAATTAAAATGTTTCTACCATCAGATTGTTCTGGATTTAGTTTGATTTTTGTTTATTTATTTATTTGGGTTTTTTTAAATTTATTTATTTATTTATTTATTTGTGTATTTATTTGTTTTTTTTTTTTTTCTTGTTTCAGGTCAATTTGTCAGATTTTTTAGTCGATTTAATTAAAAAAAATAATAATTTAGGTCATGAGTGATAGTGGAGGTTACCAAACGGTAAAGAGCTTTGGTGAACATTTAAATAACAGTGAAGAGTTATGGTGAACATTTTAATAACGGTGAAGAGTTATGGAGTCAATTCTGTTATTAGCAGTAAAAATGAAGATTTATTGGGGAAACCTAGGTGAAGAGTTTTGGCATAAATCTATTTTTTTGTGGGGGGGGGCCTCTGAAGTGATTTCTTTGCTTTTGAGTTTTGGTATTTGCTTTTACTATATATAGATTAAATATGAGTAACTGTCACAATACAGTCATCCTATATCATTGAAAAGTTTGTGGCATCCTTGGTTGCCATAGAAACGGCCACCATCTTGGATTTTGACCCAATTTTCAAAATCTATCTCCTCCTTAGTTATGAATAAAATCACTCGATGCATATCGTTTTTTCCATTTAATATTTAAGAGTGACGTCAGTTTTTAAAAAATATTTTGGATATATATTTTTTTATGTATATTATACTAAAAATGACATTTTTATATTTATTTTTCTCAAAAAGTTTACAAGATATAAAAAATGAACCAACGTCATTCTATTAACATTGACAAGAGGAACCTGTGTGCCAAACATAACACAAATCGTTCGGTAAATGACGGAGGAGATATAATTCCAGTGTGAAAAAACTACATTTGAGAAAAATGCAAAAAAAATCTTAAATAACATAAAGCAAACGCTTTAGATGGGTTGCCCTTGTTGAAGCAGCCCCCTTACTCTTTGACAGTCTCTGGCATTGTTACTAATGTGAAGAGGATTGTAATTTAATCTAGGTTTAGATGTGCTCTATTGTGAAAACAGACATGAAAGTGACCAGTTGTTGTTTCCCCCCTCTATTCCAATGCTTGTGCGTGTTAAATACACACTGGCGTGCTGCAACGCATCTTACGTCACACAGCGCCGGGCCAAGTCGACGTGTGGTGTCGGCTAAAGAAAAGCGAAACAGGTACTGCCACATTTGGCGATTAACGCCGTAAAGCAGCGTGTTTTACTGCCATCTTCTCACTCTCAGTCTCAGTCAGTGTTAGTTGTTAGGGTAATTGAGGTCAAATTTTGACTGATTTTTACCTACTCTCACGCTCACCTACAAAATATTTTGTAACAAAGAAATTATAAGTCATATGGACAATTTTTCCGCCATGAACACGTAGTTAAGCGATCGTTCTACCCGATGCGTGATGTGTCTTTGCAAAAGTTCACAACGTCAGAGCAGACCTAGCCTCACTAGGATTCGAACCCGGAACGCAGCCTAACCGCTCAGCCACCGAAGCCACATTTTCATGGTGGTAGTAATAGCATTGGTAGCTTTTTAAAAGGAGGCGAAATTAGCTTGGTTGGTATGGTAATGCGAGTGCACTCTTCTCATGGCGAGGACATGGCGTCCGCAGAGGTCACGGTTTCCATTTCATTTCAAGGTTGCCCAAAGATTTTTTTTTCTTCTGCCTGTCCCTCCGTCTCGTCTTTGTTCTACAGGGCTTCAACATTTATGTCATTATAAAAGTACAGCAGTATTGTGCAGGAAATAGAGGGGAGGGGAGGGGGGGGGGGGGGGGAGGAAATCAAAGCAGAAACAAGACACAAACTCAAAAACTTCAGCTGTAACAATGATATTGTGGACTCAATGGCAACTTTATATTTCACTCTTACTTAGCTTCCATAATACACATATATCAATATTTTTAAAAAAACATCGCAACATTGAACAAGTAGGGATTTTTTGGTTAGTTCCAGTGGAATTCACCCTGTCCACCATTTGCAGTGATCTCAGGGTGGATTAAGAGGAAAAGCAAGATGAAAGGATAAGTAAAGAGTGAAAGGAAAGAAGTAGGAACCTTCTGTACTGAGTGACCACGAAGTATCCCACAACAACTATGGGAGCTGTGTCTTCACATGGTTTTAAAGACATTTTCCTATCAAAGAATTTTCCCCAAAACAAGGAGCTGTGTCTTTTTTAAAGACATTTCCTATCAAGAAACGGTGTGTGTGCGCGTTGTTTTACTCTCAAAACATACAGAGAAGCTGTGTCTTCACATGGTTTTAAAGACATTTTCCTATCAAAGAACGGTGTGTGTGCGCGTTGTTTTACTCTCAACACATACAGTGAAGATTTTGCTCGAAAAAAAATCAGAAAAATTTTTCAACCGTTGGCGGGGCTCGAACCCACCACCTTTTGGTTGAGAGGCCGACACCTTGCCTCTGGACTACCAAGTCCCCCATCTGCCAGTCTACCCATCTCTTTATCTGTTTCCACCTATCTAACCTTTGTAACTATCTATATCCATCTACCTACTTATCTTAGAAATCAATCTATCCATCCATATCCATCTACCTACTTATCTTAGAAATCAATCAATCTATCTTATCTTAGAAATCAATCAATCTATCCATCCATATCCATCTATGTCTTTAACTATCTAGACTAAAGCAACGCCCTGTCAGAGTGCGGTATGAATGGAAAAATATGTGTTTTCATCCCAACTCCTTGACCTCGGACATTTTTTTTTTTTATTAAGCTGTAAGCGCCTTACTGATACTAATATATTATACTTTCAACAACATGATCAAAATTTCAATTGCTCTTTGCTTTATCATTCCTCTTTTTCTCAAGAAAAAAAAAACGCCCCGCCCCCAAAAAACCCCCACCTCATTGGATAACTATATCGATAACAAAAAAACCCCCAGCTCATTGGATAACTATAGCGATAACAAAAAAACCATGTTGTAGTTATTATAACGTCAAGCTCTTTCATGACGACTCTTCATAGTTGTCCGTCTTCATGTCGTTCAGGCCCAGGGCCTCGTTGTCCTCATAGGAGCGTTCGTACTTGGTGATCACCAGCTGTGGGTCAGGTGCCGGGTCGCAGACATTCTGATGTGGGGAAGGGGGACGACAAAACGACCACATTGTCTTTATTATGTACGACTCCAAATTTGTTTTCTTTATCAAAAATTGAAATCGTGTGATGAGAAAAACATTCTCTTTATCAAATATAAAAAAATAGAATCATGTTGACTTCAAAACAAAAAAACAAAAATATATATATATTTATTTGATTTACCCACATCCATAGCTAAAGGCGATCTCTTGGGTTTTTGGTAGGATTTTTAAACTTTAACTGGACTGCCCTGCAAACAGCCAAGAGATCTTTAACGTTCACAGAGCGCTGTCGTGTGATCTGCATACTGGACTGTGATCTGCACATCGTCCGTATCCGATGGGACTAGGTGTTGATCCACCTACCAACCGTGGGCAGGGCTCGAACCCACTACCTTTAGGGTTGAGAGGCCGACATCTTGCCTCTGGACTACCAAGTCCCCCCATTATGCTAACAGCAAAAACATTGTATACAATTTGTGAGAAGGACATATTTAAAAGAAAGTCAATTGAGAAGAATATCTTATTAAAAAAAAGCAAAGTAATTAATTGTAAGTTAAAAATAAAAACATTTTATACAAAATCAAAGTACATTAATGACACGATTACATCTGTAAACCAAAGCAGAAAGAAATTTAAATGAAGAGTCGTAAAAAAGCTTGAGTATAAAAACTGTGTGAATTTCTTCAGAAAATCTCCTCGCTATCCAGGAGACAAAACATAATCAGAAGCGGGAGACATTTACGGTTAACTTTCTGACAGGGATGTTATGCAAACCATATGCAAGTGTTTGGGTCCCTCAGACCACTGAACCGATTGAAACATGCCGTGTCATAAGCCCATAAATTCTACGGGCACATGGCATATATAGCATGCACAAACTGACCCGTAGAATTGTGTAGGATTTACGGGCACACGGCAACGAAGGGTTTACGAATTTTCATTTTCATACCTGGACGTAGCTGTTCCCAGCGGGGTCGTCTACAATCAACTTCACTCCTGTCCTTTTCAACTTGATGATCTGAGATATGAAATATAGTCATTTTAAACAATAACTTTCATTGTAATTATTGCTTACAATTACACCACTCTCACTCTATGTCTCTTGATCTCTTGCCCTCTCTGTCTGTCTCCCTCCTTCCTTCCCTCCCTCTCCCCCTCCCCTCAATCTCCCTCCCCTCAATCTCCCTCTGTTTCTCTTTGTCGGTCTCCTCCCCCCCTCTCTCTCTCTCTCTCTCTCTCTCTCTCTCTCTCTCTCTCTCTCTCGTTTTTTCTTCCTTCTCTTTCTCACACATGCAGGCATACACATACACACACACATACACACACACAATATACACCACTACACATGAGTACACTTAACAGAAATAACACTTACAATGGTAATTATCTTTTCACCATGAAATCAGTGAGAATCATTTGATTCTCTTAGAATCCACCAAGCTTCCAGGTAAGCCATGGACATTACACAATTCAAGGTGATACATTATCGTTGTGACCCAATTTGATTTGATTTGATTTGATTTGATTTACCCACATCCACAACTAAGGTCATCTTGGAGTTTTTAGTAAGATTTTTTAATTTTGCCCACACTGCCCTGTAAACAGCCATGGGATCTTTAACGTGCACAGAGTGTTGTTATCTGCACGCAGGACCTCCCCTCCTGGTTTTTGTCAGTCTCCGATCGGACTAGGTGTCTTAAATTCAGATCGAAAAAAAAGTCAAGAATTTTTTTCCAACCACCACGGGGCCCGAACCCACTACCTTTTGTTGAGAGGCCGACACCTTGCCTCTGGACTATATATATATATATATCATCGTATCTCTGAGCCCTCCCACGCTCAGGCATTTCCCTCGGCCCGCTAGCGGCAGTCCAATCTGGATATATACGTGCAAAAATTAGCACAGCGACTTACGTCATCCAACTTGTTACAGAAGTCCTTGAGCTTGGTGTTGGCCCCGGGCTGCGAGGAGTCGCCCTTGAAAAACGGGTTGCTGCTTTGGAGCTAGACAGGAAAGACAACGGAGACAAAAAGTCTTATTATAAGTCTACGTTGTATACACTTATATACAGTACAGTCACGTCTCAAATAATCCGGACAATTTGCTGGGGACGGAGGGGACGGAGTGTCGAGACGTGACTATTTTTCTATATTATTTTTCAAACCATCCTAGATATAGATATAGATATAGAGATATAGATATAGATATATATATGGATATAGATATAGATATAGATATAGATTTAGAGATATAGATATATAGATATAGATATAGATATATAGATATAGATATATAGATATAGATGTATAGATATAGATATAGATATATAGATATAGATACATGTATATAAATATAGATATAGATATATAGATATAGATATATAGATATATAGATATATATATATATAGATATAGATATATATAGATAGATATATAGATATAGATATAATTATAGATACAGTGGAACACGTTTAAACTAAAAACGGTTAAACCAAAAAGATCGATAAACCGAAAGGATTTGGAATCCCCCGATCTTTTCTTCTCTTTGTCTTTGTTAAATAAATAGCGATAAACCGAAATGGCCCTACGGCTAAACCGAAATAAAAATTGACTGAGTTGCGGTCCAAAAGTCAACCTACATCTTTGCCGTGCTAGTTCAAGACATCCAAGAAGGCTACAATTACTAGGTTATACACTATACATGTGTACAATCACACGCAAAGAGAGAGAAGTGGGGGGGGGGGATGGATGGCGTGATGCTACGGTCAATGGCTGCTGCACAGTGCGCGAGAGTGCGAGAGGCAAATTATCTGCGTGGCACCGATCAGTGATCGTCATAGGCTGGTTCACTGCACTATCACTGATTACGGCCACACGCGACGGCATTCCATCACGAATGTGTAAGCGGTGTGTATGCGAGTGTACCCGTGCGTGTTGACGATTGTAATTTCTTCCTTTCCACAATCGAATCTTCAGCCACGCGGATGTTTCTTGCTTTGCTCTTCGGTACCACTACAACCTGTGACTATAAATTCCATCCATAATTACGAAAATCATGTCGAAAAAGAAAGCACAATGTGTATACCCTGCAGTTTAAGCAACACTTGATTAAAGAGGTTGACGGGGGGGAACAGAGTAAAAGTGAGATATGCCGAGAAAAAACAAAAAAACCCAACGAAACATAAATGAAGACAAAAGTGCATCATAGGGTCCATGGCAGGCCACGCCGTGTGCATGACGTCAAGGGAGACAACTCTAGAAATATTTTTATACATTATTGTTTCCCTTTACCGAACGTCATTTCGAGGGACTAGCGCTAAACCGAAAGACCTCTAAACCGAAATACATTGACCGGTACCGTCACTTTCGGTTTAAACGTGTTCCACTGTATAAATATAAATATATAGATATATAGATATAGATATGTAGATATAGATATAGATATAGATATAGAGATATAGATAAATAGATATAGATATATATAGATATATAGATATAGATATAGATATATAGATATAGATATATAGATATAGATGTATAATATTCTTATAACATTCAACCTGTGTATGAGTGAATGGAATAATGAAGGAACAAAGTAGTATATAATAGTAATGTGAAAATGAATGAACGATTTAGCGGCATGAACGATCGAGTGAATAAATGACAGTTTTTAACAACTTATATAGTATATATATATATATATATATATATACGTTATATCTATCAATTTTTTTATAGTATTATTGCATGTGCTTTTGCCAATCACGACGACACGTTTCACACTGGGAAAATAAAGTAGATAGGGGCGCGTTGTGTTGCAAACCGTGACAAACTGCATCGATTGACCCCTCATCCCCCCTACTTACCTGGTACTTGACGTCCTCAAGGATTCCCTCCACAGTCGTAAACTTGCCGCCCAGGGTTCCCATCTCCGTCTCAAAGTCGAGCTCAGGGATTTGCAGTGCCGCCGTATCACTCTGGAAAAAGTGAAACAAAACAAAACAAAAGAAAAAACAAGCAGTAGTGAGGCAAAGGGGCTAGTTATGTCTAAAGCATAGCTGCCAACTTTTTAAAATATTTTTTAAAAACCCCACTGATCACGTACGTGAGCAAATAAATTCTAACTTGAACGACGGACCGTAATATTATTTTTATTATCATCATCATTGTTATTATTACTATCATTATTATTTCATCAGTATTGTTATTATAACTATCATTATTATTGTTATTACTATGATTATTATTTCATCATTATTATTATAACTATCATTATTATTGTTATTACTATGATTATTATTTCATCATTATTATTATAAGTATCATTATTATTGCTATTACTATCAACATTATTATAATTATTATAATTTTTATACTTCCATTATCGCTATTCCTATACACCAACCTTGAGAAGATCCCTGGACATGTCCAAAGTGTTCTCAATGGTCAGCTCAATGCGGATGCCCATGGACTCGATGCCCCCGCCGCTCTTGACCTCGTTGTCGCGGTGGCCGCACTTGTCACACACGGTTGCCATCAACACCACCTCCTTGAAGTGAGGAATGTCTTGGGGGACGGGTTAAGGAAAATATAAACCTGGCCAAGGGAGAAACTCTTATGGGATCTGAGTTTTGAAAACATTTCCGATTAGCCCATCCTTGAATGGCCCCATGCATGACGGAAAATAAAAAAAAAACAAAACAAACCAGGTAGAAAGCTCGTTGACATCTGAAAACTTTCCCCGATTAGCCGATCCTCAATCGAATGATACACGTCATGCGTGACAGGGGAAGGAAGCTGCTGACGTGCAGCAGAAACTGTACTGATTCCCATCATCGCTAGATTGAAGCTCAGTTTATTTGTTTCGTGGAAACTTACTCTGCTCCCCCCCCCATCATATGCAGCAAGACGAAAGATAGGTTAAAGGAATGAATGGAAAGAAGTAGGACTTACCAGCAGTGCCTTCCAACCATCCAACCTCAAAGCTAGAACTTATCAGCAAGTGCCTTCCAACCATCCAACCTCAAAGCTAGGACCTACCAGTGCCTTCCAACCATCCAAGACTTACCAGCAAGTGCCTTCCAATCATCCAACCTGAGCAATTGCCTTCCAACCATCCAACCTCAAAAGGACCTACCAGGAGTGCCTTCCAACCATCCAACCTCAAAGCTAGGACCTACCAGCAGTCCTTCCAACCATCCAACCTCAAAGCTAGGACCTACCAGCAGCAAGCAGTCATTCCAACCAAAGCTGCCAGCAAGTCATTCAACCATCCAACCTCAAAGCTAGGACCTACCAGCAAGTGCCTTCCAACCATCCAACCTCAAAGTGACTTACCCAATTGCCTTCCAACCATCCAACCTCAAAGCTAGGACCTACCAGCAATCATTCCAACCATCCAACCTCAAAGGACCTACCAGCAAGTGCCTTCCAACCATCCAACCTCAAAGCTAGGACCTACCAGCAGTGCCTTCCAACCATCCAACCTCAAAGCTAGGACCGAAACAGACAGTCATTCCAACCATCCAATGCTAGAGAGCTACCAGGGTCATTCCAACCATCCGTTCAAAGCTAGGACCTGCAAGTGCCTTGAACCATCCAACCTGCGTTCTCTTCAAGTTTCCAACCATCCAACCTTAAAGCTTTGCCTTCCAACCATCCAACCTCAAAGCTAGGTTGCCTTCCAACCATCCAACCTCAAAGCTAGGACCGGAAACAGCATTTAATGCTGCATACAGGGTCATACGTTATTGACACAGACCTGCGTTCTCTTCTTTTCTTGTTTGTTATTGTTGTTGACTTTGCAACCCGCTAGCTAGACAAATGCTTTCGGAGCTACAGAGAATGTTAATAAAAACTTGTCAACCACCGTCGGGCTTGAACCCAGAACCTTTTGGTTGAGAGACCCGACACCTTGCCTCTGGATCAACCAATCCCCTCTTGCAGGATGGAGTTCTTCCAGTCGACTTTCAAGCCATAGACAAGACTTTCGACCAAAAAGGATACTGACCATCTTCATGTTGGTATCAGCCGGAGAGCCGCAACCGGAACAGTTGGTGGCAAACTGTAGAACCTGCGTAAGGATGGAAAAGACTTCATGTTAATGGGGTTCCGGTGTGTGTGTGTGTGTGTGTGTGTGTGTGTGTGTGGGTAGGGGGCGGGGCGGGGGTGGTGTCATTGGAATAACAAATGAAAAAATCGTTAAACGGTGTTACCAAAAATAAAATATGTTAAAATTTAAAACTATGCTTACATAAAGATGGAGGTGCGTAGAGAGCGTATACTGGAAAGAACAAGAATAACATTAATACAAGTACCGCATTTCATTGGACACAGGAAGGCAGAGGAAAGCCAAATACGACCACCTGGCGCAGGGAGGAGTAGAGAAGAAGCTTCATTGAAATTCATGCCACCCACCATTGCGGTGATCTCAGGGCGAGTAAACTAAAGGTCCTTCAGGGCCGTTACGGCCCATAGAGCCGGAGCTTATCCTGGTTTCGACGCATTATGCGGAAGAGGTGACGATTAGTCACCTCATGCCCAGGACGAAGTCTGATGGAAATCTCAGGGTGAATTAAAAGGAAATGAAACAGCAAGATGAAAGACAAGTGAAAGTAGAAAGAGAAAGAATTAGGACCTACCAGCAGTGCCCACCAACCTTCTTGCGTAGAGAAGGAGACAGCCGTAGAACACGACATCAGAAGAAGGCTCCAAACAGGCAGCCAGGGGTGGGAAACACTTGAGACTTCCCCCACGAGCCACTCAGCGTAAAGAGACGTGAGTAAGCAAGTAAGCAAGCAAGCAAGCAAATAAATACAAGTGATAAAATGCACTCGCCTCGTTCTGGGAATTGAAGCCCTGGCCGTCGTCCTGGCCAACCGCATTGTCTCCAGCGCCCGACGACTCGAAAATGCCCAGAGCTTCGTCCTGCTCCTTGGTCCTTGAGTAGTGGGCAATGACTAGGTCAGGGTCTTTTTTGGGGGCAAAGGTGCGGCCAGACGTTAAGGAGCACTTCCTTTGTTAGATTTGATTCACCCACATCCACAACTAAGGCAGGTGATCTCCGAGTTTTCGGTAGGATTTTTAATTTTGCCTGAACTGCCCTGTAAACAGCCAAGGGATCTTTAACGTGCACAGAGTGCTGTGATCTGTACACGGGACCTACTTTTAACCGTCCGCCTCCGATGGGACTAGGTGTCGATCCACCTATCTGGACCGGGGGGGTAGATTTGCTCCCAAAAAAAACACGAGACAATTTTTCAACCGTTTGGCGGGGCTGGCTTAAATCCGAACCCACTACCTCTCGGTTGAGAGGCCGACACCTTACCTCTGGACTGAGTGTCCAAGGAGCCTTTCAATGACACGGATACGTCCTCATCATCGCGCTGCCATTGCAAGTTTTTTGCTTCATAAACAATAATGTGCAAGTAAAAAAAAAAGTAAAAGTTTTGTGTAAAAAATAAACAATGTGAAAATAATAAGCAAAGTTTACTTCATGAATAATGTGAATGAAGGCAAAGTTAACAGTAGTAAGTAAACTTTTGCTTGAAAAAAAATAATAAATGAAAAGTAGTAAGTAATGTTTGCTTCACAAATGGTGTAGCAGTTAAAAGAAAAGTTTGCTTCATGAATAATGTAAATGTAAAAAGCAAAGGTTCTTTCATAAATGATGTAAAAGTAAATATAGTAAAGTTTGCTTCATAAATAAATGTAAAAGTAAATATAAAAAGTTTGCTTCATAAATAAATGTAAAAGTAAATATAGTAAAGTTTGCTTCATAAATAAATGTAAAAGTAAATATATTAAAGTTTGCTTCATAAATAAATGTAAAAGTAAATATATTAAAGTTTGCTTCATAAATAACGTGAAAGTAATAAGTAAAGTTTGCTTCATAAATAAAAGTAAAAGTAATAAGTAAAGTTAAAGTTTGCTTCATAAATAACGTGAAAGTAATAAGTAAGTTTGCTTCATAAATAAATGTAAACTTAAAAAGTAAAATTTGCTTCACAAAGAAAAGTAAAAGTAATAAGTAAAATTTGCTTCATAAATAAATGTAAACACAAAAAGTAAAGTTTGCTCTATAATAAATGTAAAAAGTAAAAAGTAAGCTACCCACACTCATTGTTACGCTTAGACTTAGAGCTGTAAACTGGAGCAGAATTAAAAACTTTGTGTAGGCAAATTGCATCATGCGGGGGAGGGGGGGGGGGGGGTTGCCACCGTTTTCCATGCAACGACTTTTCCATTTCGCTGCCAGGTAAAAGACTTTGGTAGACAGCCATCCATTTTAAAGCTGCCAGGGTAGACTTAAAATATGCCAAGATTGGGAATCGAACACAGATTTTCAAGAGTACAACGTCGCAGTTGGAAAAAGCAAAGGACCAGCCACAATTTTCAACCAGTGTCACCGTAGTGATAACAAACTTGTGACACTACCAATTGTGCCATACCGTCCCAACATACCACAACACTGATATATGAGTACATACAAAGCACATATGATCATATGTCTAAAACGTCACATATCTAACATATCTAACGAATGTATAATCTTCACAAGGATATGGATTTTCCAGAAAGCTGTTCCCTGACGGATCATCGACGACCTGTGAATGAACCAGATGAAAATGAGTTGATTTTCTGTTCCCTATAATAATATGTCATGCATATAAATATCAACAAATAGAAGTAAGAACCAAAATTTATTGAACTTCTTGAACAGTCGATAGTTAAGAAAGCTAAGTCTATAAGAGAAGATCACAGACACGTGCATTGCAGTTTTGCACTAAGAAATTAGATTAGCAGAAAGAAGCAAAGATTTTTATTTAAAAGAACAAAGAAGGAATACCATACGAAAATTAATTTATTCCCTATGCAATAAGACTGCTGCAAACTGAACACAGACGATGACAATGTTCCTGAACGCACTGAATGTGAATTTTAATTGTAATGTGACAGTAACTGTCCGCGATGGAGTGAATTTTTTTCCATTATTTTCCCATTCCCCTCACTCACTCCCTTTGCGTACCGATTCTAGCATTGCAAGCCTGGCACCCTATCCAACCACTAGGCAACATATTTACCTTCAGATGATGAGAATGAATCTAAATTTACATAAAGATACATAAACAAGAAAGAAAATGAGTGTATAGAAGAGTCAAGAGGCAAGGCCATAAATCGATTCAAATATCTCTCGGTAGAATTAAAATGCTGAGCGAGATATCTACTTACCAATTTGAAAGGTTTGGCCATTTTTTTCAGATCCCTAAGTTTCTGGAGGAAATCATCGATTTTGGCTGCCACCTCTGGGTGTTGAATCTGTAAGACGAAATTGCAATGAACTAGTTATAATGGGAAGTTCAGGAACACGACACAGAATCTTCACAATGTAAAGCATAGCTGCCAACAAACACAACAATAAGAGATCAAACCGATTTTATTTTTTTAAAATTGGAATTTACCCCATCCACCATCTGCGGCCATTTCAAGGTGAATTAAGCGGAAATAGCAAGATAGAAGGACAAGTGAAGGAAAAGAAGTAGGACCTACCAGCAGCACCCAACAAATCACCCACGACCAAGCCAAAGCAGATGGCAATAACAACTAAGATCGAAACAAATCAACTCAAATGGCCTGGGCACGTATACAGAATGAATGATAGGAGAGTAGCTAAATAAGAATACAATAATAAAACTCAGGGTAAAAAAAACAAAAGGCAAACCTGAGAGAAAGTGGGGAAAAGATATGAAAAAGGAACAAAAGCAAAGAAAGTGAATTGAATCGTCAAAGAAGGAAATAAGAAAATATCAGGATAAGGTAGCCTAAAGAAAGATCATTTCGGGCTTTTAAAAATCTGAGCCCATTAAGACTGTGAAAATGCCATTGGATAGGAATGGCAATCCAGTCCATTGCGCAGCACCTAGCAAGCTCAAAACAATCTGGACTCTACTTCATATTACCCTTCGCTCTACAACGGGTGTGGATTATCTGCTTTTTCGTTACTTACTACTTCTCCTTTTGCCTTTTTTCGCTCGCTGGGTAAGCGTAGGCCATTAACAAACAATCTCCAATCACTTCTCTCCTGGACAAGCCTCTCCCTAGATATCGATGTTTGCCCCGTCTTCTTCATCTCTCCCTACAGTTCTTTTCTCCATATAGCCCTTGGCCGACCCCTCGATCTTTTACCCTGTGGGTTCCATGTTAGGCTCTGTCTCCTTATTGTGTTGGGCTCATTTCTAAGCGTGTGTCCTATCCACCTCCATTTCTTTCGTTTTAATCTTTTCCAGCTGATTCTTGTCAAGTTCATTCCCATAGATTAGTGTTTTGCGATAACTTCATGCCAGAATATGTTGACAATTCTCTGACATCAATTTATGAATGACTGTATTTTGTTGTAGCGTTGTTTTTTTGTGGTTCTCCATGTTTTTCATTTTTTTAACTTTTTACTACCACATGATAAAAAAGGAATGATACTGCAGTAGGTCGATAAGTTATGAAGAGGAATGTGAAATAGAAACAGTAAATACTACCCAACGCTACCAAACTAATACTAACGCTACTAAACAATGTTTAACTAATGGCACTATTAGTTCAGCGCAGCTTTGTCTGGTATTTATCGTTTCTTTGTCTCCTTGTTGCTGATGAAGGACGGGCAGCCAAAAGATTTATGTCTTGTCCTGTTCTCTATCTATTGGGCCTTTCTTTTTTTCTTTATCAGTTCCCATTCTAGCTTTCGGTGTATGGGTTCAGTTCCCATTCTAGCTTTCAGTGTGTGGGTTCAGATGCCCGAGTAGATCTTTCTCCAGGATGCCCTGTCCTGGAATTTTCTGTTTCCTTCCATAAATGTTAATTTTCTATGCTTCGATGTCTCTTTTATATCTTCTTCCCACTTTCTCTGAGGTCTGCTTTTGGTCTTTTACCTCGGGCTTTAGCACTGTATACTGATTTAGCTATTCTATTGTCATTCATTCTGTTTACATGCCCAAACCGTCTCAATTGATTTATTTCTATCTTAGTTTTTATGCCATCTGCTTTGGTTTGATCTCTTATTGTTGTGTTTCTGATTTTGTCTCTTTTAGTTTTCCTTATTACTCTTCTTTGTACTTCTTAGATATTTCATTTCAGCTGCCTGTACTCAACTGTATTCTCTACTGTCTAAGGTCCAGGTTTCGCTGCCATAGAGGAGAGTAGGACAATAAACTGTGTTGTATTATGCCATTTTGGTTTTTGTTGACAATTCTTGTTTACCTACAAATGCCTTTCCTAGATGGTTATATATTGCACTTGCCTTTTTGGATTCTCTGGCTGATTTCTTCTCTTAGTTTTCCCTCTAAGTTAATCATCACTCGTAGGTAATTGTAGCTGTGAACTTGCTCTCAATTCTCCCTGCCCAATTTAAGATCTTGTGTTTTAGCTTCCCTAGTTACTAGCATTATTTTGGTTTTCTTTGAATTTACTCTCATTCCTCTTTTATTTTGTTCATTTTTCATAATGTTCATATTCGACTGAAGGTCACTTTCTGATTTTCCAAACATAACTAAATCATCGGCAAATGAAAGCATTGATACATTTACTGATTTGAGCTTCCACATACCTACATTCATTTTCTTCATTTTTGAGGATGCCTTTGCGACTGAATCCATAAATGTGATAAACAAAAGAGGACCCTGTCTTATGCCTATATCTACATCAAATTCTTCCAATACGTTTCCAGCTACTCTCACTGCACATGTTGGTTTATTGTAAAAACTTATAATGCCTTCTATCAAATTTTGCTCTACATTGTGTTCTTTTAAGGTATACCATATAGTTTGTCCCTCCTCAGTGTCAAATGCCTTTTCTAAGTCTATAAAACACAGGTGCAAGTCAATGTTTCTCTCAAGGAATTTTTCTATAATTTCTCTAATTGTAAATATGTGGTCTAGTACACTTCTTCCTGGTCTAAATCCACTCTGGTGTTTTTCAATCTGATCCTCTACACTTTTCCTCTCGCTCTCGAGCACAGTTAGATCGATTGGTAGCACGCTTTCTTTTCATGACGAGGCGATGGGTGCCGACGCAGAGGTCGCGGGTTCTATCCCCACGGTGGACTGGATTTTTTTCTGTCTATTCCTTGTGTTTGTCTCGTCTTTGCTTTCATATTATCTTGTGTCATTACATTAACTTCCGACATGCCCCTTGCCTCACTGCTTGTCTTTATCTAGTATAGAGCAAGCGTCTTTATTAACAGGAAGGCTATTCTGCTACTTATATACATATATACTTTTTTTTATGTTATATTAGATAGTGTGTCTGAATGAATGTGAATTTTGTTTGTAATGTGACAGTACAATTGTCTATCTGACAGATCCAAAATACAAAGAAGCCACAGTGGAGTGAAATCACGTGTGAAAAAAAAACGACAATAAATGACGACTCCAACGATAAAGACAGAACAAAAACCCATGACATTTCGGGTATGACCCTTCGTCAGACAACAAACGAGAAATATCTACAATCTAGATCTAAACACTAAATAAGGCATCACACAGTGCGATGTCAGAAGAAAAACAGAAAGGAGGAAGAAATAAATAAATAAAAACAGTGATAACAATAAGAACGACTAGAAGTGAAAGTGAAGAATATATGGGGGGGGGGGAGACTATTTCATACTCCATACTCCTCTTCAATTTTCCTCATCATTCGACTCGTGTCTTCTAGACTAATGCTCACCCTTCTCAGGATTTGCTGTTGTTCAAGACCCTCAGCAGCCTTGTCTATGATGCCCTCAATCGTAGTCAGAGCTGGGGAAATGAAAGCAGACAGATTCACTACACTTACACCATAACATCGTCGTGGTGCCAATGGCCGAGTGGTCGGGCCGTCGGCAGACTGGATATCACGGAGTTCAGGATTCGAATCTTAAACAAGCTAGGCCAGGCGCTGTGTTCCGTGGAAAAGATGCTCAACACGCATTTTACCCATTCAACCCAGGTGCTTTTGATTTGATTTACCCACATCCACAACTAAGGTGATCTCAGGGTTTTTTTGTAGCATTTTAAATTTTGCCCCGACTGCCCTGTAAACAGCCAAGGGATCTTTAACGTGTACAGAGTGTCGGACTTTGCCCGGAAAAAAAACAAGAAAAGTTTCAACCGTTGGTAAGGCTTGAAACCCACTACCTTTTGGTTGAGAGGCCGACACATTGTCTCTGGACTACCGAGTCCCCTAACCCAGGTGCAAATGGGTACAAGCACTAGCTTAGGAGTAAAAACCTGCATCAGACTAGCGTCATGTCCACGAGGTGTTTATTATCTGATTATCACCTAATCCGTTTCACGTTACAGAAACCAGGATACGCTCTGGCTCAATGGGCCGTAGCAGCCTTGAAAATACTTTTTTTTTACTACTTTACATTTTAAAGGAGGAGGGGGTGGGGGGAGTCGAAAAAACTCCACAAAATTTTTGTTTGAGAGCCTGACAGCTTGCCTCCTGAACCATCCAGTTCTCGACCAACAAAATGAAATTGCCAATTATTTAAAAAAATTTAATTCGCTGGTAATAAGTTTGCCGATCAAATCATTCCTCATATGTCACCTTATGTTTGAGACCAGATTAAAACATTTACAAACAGTAGGGTAACATACAGTGGGTAATGTAATAGCCAGTAGGGTAACATACAGTAGAGTAACATACAGTAGGGTAACGTACAGTAGGGTAACAGTGGGGTAACATACAGTAGGGTAACGTACAGTAGGGTAAGTACCGTAGGGTAACATACAGTAGGGTAACATACAGTAGGGTAACGTACAGTAGGGTAACGTACAGTGGGTAACATACAGTGGGTAACATACAGGTAGGGTAACATACAGTGGGGTAACATACAGTGGGGTAACATACAGTGGGTAACATACAGTGGGTAACATACAGTAGGGTAACATACAGTGGGGTAACATACAGTAGGGTAACGTACAGTGGGTAACATACAGTGGGGTAACATACAGTAGGGTAACATACAGTGGGTAACATACAGTGGGGTAACGTACAGTAGGGTAACATACAGTGGGTAACATACAGTGGGTAACGTACAATGGGGTAACGTACAGTGGGGTAACATACAGTGGGTAACGTACAGTGGGTAACGTACAGTGGGGTAACATACAGTGGGGTAATGTACAGTGGGTAACGTACAGTGGGGTAACATACAGTGGGTAACGTACAGTGGGTAATATACAGTGGGTAACATTACAGTGGGTAATATACAGTGGGTAACATGGGTAATATACAGTGGGTAAATATACAGTGGGGTAACGTACAGTGGGGTAACGTACAGTGGGTAACATACAGTGGGGTAGCATTACAGTGGGTAACGTATTACAGTGGGTAACGTACAGTGGGTAACATTACAGTGGGGTAACATACAGTGGGTAACGTACAGTGGGAGTAACATACAGTGGGTAACATACAGTAGGGTAACACACAGTGGGTAATGTACAGTGGGTAACATACAGTGGGTAACATACAGTGGGTAACATACAGTGGGTAACATACAGTGGGGTAAGTGGGTAACGTACAGTAGGGTAACATACAGTGGGGTAACATACAGTGGGGTAACATACAGTAGGGTAACATACATACAGTGGGGTAACATACAGTGGGGTAACAGTACAGTGGGTACAGTAACGTACAGTGGGGTAACATACAGTGGGGTAACATAGGGTAAGTGGGTAACATACAGTGGGTAACATACAGTGGGTAACGTACAGTGGGGTAACATACAGTGGGGTAACGTACAGTGGGGTAACGTACAGTGGGGTAACATACAGTGGATAACGTACAGTGGGTAACGAACAGTGGGGTAACGTACATGAATGATCAATTATTATAATCATCTAAAATAAAACTGAAAGAACGTGTCATTCATTTTTCTTCCCCACCTGAGGTTCCAGGCGGAATCTCAAAATCCAGCTCGTCAATCCTCACAGTGGAACGCTCTGTTCGCACTACTCGGTTCAAATCCTGCAGAAGAAATGTTGAGACAAACAGTGAGACAAGGGGCATGTTGAAAGTGGAGGAAATGACATAAGAGCGTAGTTAGCTCGGTTGGTAGCACGCTTTTGTTTTTCATGGCAAGGCGATGGGTGCCGATGCAGAGGTCGCTGATTCAATCCTCATGGTGGCCAGGGTCTTTTCCTGTCTGTTCCTTGTATTTGACTTGTCTTTGTTCCTATAGGGCTTCAATATTAGTCAATCTCATTTTCCTTTACAAAATAGATGCTGACAGTGTTCTTTAAAATATTGTGAATAAGAACAAAACTAAACGAAAGAAGATACGCGATAAGAATAAAAGATTTCTATTTTTCATCCTTTGTCTGTGTCCATTTACCCACATCCACAACTAAGGTGATCTGGTTTGGTATTTAAATTTCCCCGGACCGCCCTGTAAACAACCAAAGGATCTTTAATGAGCACAGAATGATATTATCTGCACATGGGACCTCCTTTTTATTGTCTGTGGGGGGGGTTTTTTTTTTTTTTACTTGTCTGCATTAGGCTGTCATGAGGTCCCAGGTTCGAATCCAGGCAAAGGTAGATCCAACATTGTGTTCCTTTGGGAAAGACACTTAACACGCATTTCCCCCGCTCAACTGGGGTGCAAATGGGTACAAGCACTAGCTTGGGAATAAAATCCTGCATCAGACTAGCGTTGATTCTTATATTAAATAATCTGTTCCTCTTCACGTTATAGAAATTGTCCATCAATAGAAACTAAGATACGCTACGGCTCTATGGGGCCGTAATGACCGTGAAGGGACTTAACTCTTATATATTATATCTTCTTCTTTTTTAAAGCCTAAATTCCATGAGAACGTCGGGACGTGGAAGACGAGCAACCCACCTGTACAGTCCGCACAAGGAGAGAGTACGACACACCACGGTCTTGAATTCTGCCCCCTGGTTGGATCTCGGCATTGCGATAGCCACAGTGTTCACAGCCAAAGGAGGCGACGATGACCTCTCGGAAGAATGGAATTTTGGTCATGAAAAGACGAGTCGTCCCCTGAAACCATGACAAAAACATTGTCATTATTTTACAGTTTGACACAAACAAAACAAAAAAATTGCTGTCTGAGTTTGCGTTACAATCAAAATAATTTTAAGACTGTATACATAGAAATACTGCATTACTTTTACACTACTTCGAGATGGAAAAATCGGCTCGCACCATTCATTACGGCTGAACTTTGAGCCACAAGAATTGGCTTGACAAATCTAATGTCTAAACCAATCCCTTTTTCCAGGTTTTTACTTCAAAAGACCACTTCCAAATTCATGCCTAAAAGCGTCCTTTACAAAATTCAATCATTTAACAAGGTTTGAGGAAATACTTCTGTCGATTTTTTGGTTTGTATAATTATATCTTTTGAATAGGCGTGTCAAGTATCAGGGCGTAACCAATCAGTGGCCCTAGGTCATCATCATCACATCATCGAAAGCGTGTGAAAGCTGCGAGTTCCCCAGGTGGCCCTAGGTCAAGTAGGGAAAGATTTAATATTGAGAAAAATTTGTTGTTTTTTTTCAACAAGATGATGGGTGGTGATTTACGACTCACGAAGGCGTGTTCTTCTCTATGTGAGTAAAAACGAATTGACAATTCAGTCTGATTTGATTTTACCCACATCCACAACTAAGACTAAAGTGATCTCTGGGGTTTTAGTAGGAATTTTAATTTTGCCCGGACTGCCATCTAAACAGGATCGTTAACGTGCACTGAGTGTTGTGATCCGCATATGGGACCTCCTTTTTATATCTGCAGCATTAACGGTCAAAAAGATCAGTTTCAATTCAATAATTCAAATCAATACAGGAATAAGCCAGCAAGTCAGATTGTTAAACATATTATCATACAAAAATAATCTCTTCCTTAAACATGGATAGCTACTTTACACTCATTCGAACCCTGGTACAGTGAGAGTAAGAGAATGGACACAAACTGCCAACGAAAACGAATTTAAAGTATGCAGAGCAGCTAAAGACTTGAAAAGTAAAATCAAATCTCTTTAAAATTTGAATTTTAACATTTTGACTGTATTCAAATAAAGTTTAAATTCAAAATCAAGCACACTGACAGGCAAAAACTCTGTCACCGATTCAACCATTTATAACGAAGGAGGAAAAAATGTGAATGGACATCACAGCATTTTAAAAATATGTGGTGGGGACAGGGTGGGTGGGTGAGTTTGGTCCCTACAATGTTAACTGCAGCTCATTTACCTGTTCTTCACAATTTATGCACAAGCTTTCAATTTCAGTTATTTTCAGGGTCGTAATCATCAGCAGTGATATCCCGAAACAGTGGCTTATTCAACGTGTCGCTTGTAGCAATATTTTCACTAATCTCTGCCATTGTAAAGTTCTCAGAGCTGTGGATTCAAAATCATGAAAATTATTTACACGATCGCACATAAATATATATAAATATTTATATATGTATATATATATTATATTTATAATTATATGTCTGTCATATATAAACATAGTATGTATATGCACCCTTTGATACAAAGAATATATGCATCTCCAAAAGACATGTCACACTTTTGCATTGCGTTACCAGTGTTTAATGATACGCAGTGTATCCAAAATTACTAAATGGCAAAAACTGCTTTACTATGTAAGGTATCGCTTCACCACAATAATCAAAGCACTGGGCTTGTTAACAAAAAGGACACACAGGTGCTGCTATACGGGTATTTGAGGCATATGCTACCGGCATCTACAGCCTGTGTAAATCAAAGAAAATAATTTGCCTTCTTTGGACTATAAAGATTATTATTACTTGTGATGAAATAAGGGTGAAATCTCCCAATTTTCAGCTGAGCCAGCTCTCTAATAAAAATAGGCCTCCTATAAATTTTAATTGAGACTCATCCACGGTCAGTATTTACCCATTATAATAAATGAAAACGGCAACTTAGAACCTAAATTTCTTCTCATCTACTAGATCTAGATTGAGAATCAATTGTAGCTCTACATTTCATTATAAGAAAATAATAAATGGATGTAATTGGTCTTCATTACATCATCATGTGATGAAATAAGGGTGAAATCTCCTATTTTCAGCTGAGCCAGCTAATAAAATCTGCATCAATATCAATATTGTGTACTTTACACACTTTTGTCTTCATAGGACGGCAGAAATGGCTACAGTCTACATATGGTGTCCTTGGTAATGAAATAACAAGGACCTAATCAACACAAGTCAATTATCATATCTTTTGATTCCCTTAATTTACTAAATCGAGACAAGATCTATTAGAAGGATCGAGAAGTAAAAGTTAGGATACAGTTAAGTACTAGATTTTCTAGATCTAGATCTAGCTCGTAATTTGATCTGAATTAGATCTAGAACAAAAGAATTAGTAACAAGATACTATATTAATGACAGATAACATTCACAAACCTTGAAAATAATGTTCTTGTTATTTCAATCGAGAAATATAACCCGTTCAAGCCAGTTGAATCATAAACAAGGAGACCACAATGCACACAAACCAAAAGTAGGTAAATTTTAGTTTCACCTGGAAGTGAAACCTATTGTGCATTTTTAGTTTTTATATGCAAAAGAGTCAGTTTTTTGTTTTTTTAAATGGCTCACACTTATAAATAAATGAGAAGACGAAATATGATAATAAGTGACAACTCTACTAATAAAGACAGAACAAGTACGTGACGTTTCGGGCGCAACTCTTCATCGGACAACAAACGAGAAATGTCTAGAATCTAGAGAGAGAGAAAAGAAGAAAAAAAGAAAAAAAGCAGGAAGAAAGAAAGCGAGAGAGAGGTGTGAGTATGGGAAACAAGAACGAAAAAAAGAGGATAACTATAAGACTAGATCTATATATCAATGTGTCTATAAAAGAAGAAATGATAGAGAATGAATGAAAAGAAGTATCAATCAAGGCAAAAATGTACACTAAAGGTGCGAAATGTATACAAGTTACAAATGTGTCGATACAATACGGGAATAGAGTAAACGACTTATCTGAAATGCCAATTAGCACAGTTAGCTTCGAAAGCATATCAGCTAGTACTAATTGGCATTTCAGATAAGTCGTTTACTCTATCCCTTATTGTATCGACATTTGTAATTTGTATACATTTCGCACCTTTAGTGTAAATTTTTGCCTTGATTGATACTTCCTTTCATTCATTCTCTATCATTTCTTCTTTCTAGACCCAGTGAGTCTAGTCTTACAGTTGTCCTCTTTTTTCGTTCTTGTTTCCCAAACTCACACTCTCTCTCGCTTTCTTTCTTCCTGCTTTTTTTCTTCTCTTTCTTCTCTCTCTCTCTCTCTCTCTCTCTCTCTCTCTCTCTCTCTCTCTCTCTCTCTCTCTCTCTCTCTCTCTCTCTCTCTCTCTCTCTCTCTCTCTCTCTCTCTTCTTCCTTCTATTTCCTTCTCACCTTATTTTCATATTTTTATTTCATTTTAGATCTAAACCTTTCATTCTCGCTCCTGTATATCTCCACATCCCCTTCTACTTACGTTTCTTATCATCACCGTCTTTTTTTTCTTTATTCCCCCTTTCTGTTTTTCTTCCGACATCACATTGTATGATGCCTGAGCAAGATCTAGTGCTTAGATCTAGATCTAGATTCTAGATATTTCTCGTTTGTTGTCTGACGAAGGGTTATACCCGAAACGTCACGTGTTTGTTCTGTCTTATGGAGTCGTAACGTATTGTCATATTTCGCCTTTGACTTCACTCCACTGTGGCTCCTTCGTATTAAATAAATGAGAAACAAATCCGTGGGGTTGTAAAAATTAATGCATTTAATTGTTTTGTCATTTATTTATTAATTACATTTACTTATCGTTTTTACTATCATTGCGAACTTGTTCAGATTTGATATGTGAATTTAGAGAATACAATTATTGTTTACCATGAACAACTTTCATGCCCCCCCCTCACCCCATCCTTCCTTCCCTGTTATGAGGGGACTCAGTAGTCCAGAGGCACTGTGTCGGCCTGGTGGGCTCTGCCAGGAAATAGAGGGCAGATTAGAAAAAAAAAATTGTAGTAAGCTTAAGTAGAGCAGAAATAAGGAGACAGCTTCTCACATTTGTTCAGGCGTTGTTTATTTTGACATAATGTTAATGTATTCATATTATTCCAGAAGAGGGTCTGTCCGCGCTGTCAGATGCCTTTCTTCTAATCTATGAAATTGAACAGAAGAAACTCCATTCGTGGAATTTCTCCGTTAACTATTCTTGAAGTTGAAGTGGCGATTTTTGTCTGTATTATGATCGATTTCCTTCTAGTGCCGGCATGTTGGTCTCTCGAATAGTTAGCGACTGCGTCTTGGATTCGGTCAAGCGGTGTGCCACTAAACGCTTTGCTGGATTTGCATGAAGATATGAGTGCTTTTCGTCTGTAGTTGTTGTAATTTCCGAGATATGCTCCTTCTTTGACAGTTTAGCTATGTCTCCTTCCTTCCACTTTTTTTGGTGTATTGTTCCTCCTCCCAAACCATGGTAAATTATTCAATTCTATTTGCCTCAGAATACATCCCGAAAATTCAAAAATACTTAAAGTGAAAACAGCAAGATTTGAACTAATCGCCTCTGGAAGTAGTAGACAACTTTATCTATGTTGGCAGTGTAGCAGATAATGTAGGGGAACAATAGCAGATATTAAGACAAGAATAGGAAAATCAAGACCAGCATTCAGGAATTTAAACAAGACCTCGAAAGACCGCACAATCACCACTAAAACAAAGATTAGACTTTTTAACTCCGATGTCAAATTGGTACCCGGTAGGCCTACTGTTATATGGGTATGAGACCTGGAGCCATTCTAAGTCTAAGACCTGGAGCCATTCTAAATCTAAGACCTGAGCCATTCTAAGTCTAAGACCTGGAGCCATTCTAAGTCTAAGACCTGGAGCCATTCTAAGTCTAAGACCTGGAGCAAGACCTGGAGCCATTCTAAGTCTAAGACCTGGAGCAAGACCTGAGCCATTCTAAGTCTAAGACTTGGAGCAAGACCTGGAGCCATTCTAAGTCTAAGACCTGGAGCCATTCTAAGTCTAAGACCTGGAGCAAGACCTGGAGCCATTCTAGAAGTCTAAGACCTGGAGCCATTTAAGTCTAAGACCTGGAGCAAGACCTGGAGCCATTCTAAGTCTAAGACCTGGAGCCATTCTAAGTCTAAGACCTGAGGCCATTCTAAGTCTAAGACCTAGAGCCATTCTAAGTCTAAGACCTGGGGCAAGACCTGGAGCCATTCTAAGTCTAAGACCTGGAGCAAGACCTGGAGCCATTCTGTCTAAGACCTGGAGCCATTCTAAGTCTAAGACCTGAGCAAGACCTGGAGCCATTCTAAGTCTAAGACCTGGAGCCATTCTAAGTCCTAAGACCTGGAGCCATTCTAAGTCTAAGACCTGGAGCAAAACCTGGAGCCATTCTAAGTCTAAGACCTGGAGCAAGACCTGGAGCCATTCTAAGACCTGGAGCAAGACCTGGAGCCATTCTAAGTCTAAGACCTGGAGCCATTCTAAGTCTAAGACCTGGAGCCATTCTAAGTCTAAGACCTGGAGCCATTTTAAGTCTAAGACCTGGAACCATTCTAAGTTTAAGCCCTGGAGCCATTCTAAGTCTAAGACCTGGAGCAAGACCTGGAGCCATTCTAAGTCTAAGACCTGGAACCACTGTAAGTCTAAGACCTGGAGCAAGACCTGGAACCATTCTAAGTCTAAGACCTGGAGCCATTCTAAGTCTAAGACCTGGAGCAAGACCTGGAGCCATTCTAAGTCTAAGACCTGGAGCAAGACCTGGAGCCATTCTAAGTCTAAGACCTGGAGCCATTCTAAGTCTAAGACCTGGAGCCATTCTAAGACCTGGAGCCATTCTAAGTCTAAGACCTGGAGCCATTCTAAGTCTAAGACCTGGAGCCATTCTAAGACCTGGAGCCATTCTAAGTCTAAGACCTGGAGCCATTCTAAGTCTAAGACCTGAGCCATTCTAAGTCTAAGACCTGGGCCATTCTAAGCAAGACCTGGAGCCATTCTAAGTCTAAGACCTGGAGCCATTCTAAGTCTAAGACCTGGAGCAAGACCTGGAGCCATTCTAAGTCTAAGACCTGGAGCCATTCTAAGTCTAAGACTTGGGAGCAAGACCTGGATCCATTCTAAGTCTAAGACTTGGAGCAAGACCTGGAGCCATTCTAAGTCTAAGACCTGGAGCAAGACCTGGAGCCATTCTAAGTCTAAGACCTGGAGCCATTCTAAGTCTAAGACCTGGAGCCATTCTAGAGGTCTAAGACCTGAGCCATTCTAAGTCTAAGACCTGGAGCCATTCTAAGTCTAAGACCTGGGAGTCAAGACCTGGAGCCATTCTAAGTCTAAGACCTGGAGCCATTCTAAGTCTAAGACCTGGAGCAAGACCTGGGGCCATTCTAAGTCTAAGACCTGGAGCCATTCTAAGTCTAAGACCTGGAGCCATTCTAAGTCTAAGACCTGGAGCCATTTTGTAAGTCTAAGACCTGGAGCCATTCTAAGTCTAAGACCTGGAGCCATTCTAAGTCTAAGACCTGGAGCCATTCTAAGTCTAAGACCTGGAGCAAGACCTGGAGCCATTCTAAGTCTGACCTGGAGCCATTCTAAGTCTAAGACCTGGAGCAAGACCTGGAGCCATTGTAAGTCTAAGACCTGGAGCCATTCTAAGTCTAAGACCTGGAGCCATTCTAAGTCTAAGACCTGGAGCCATTCTAAGTCTAAGACATGGAGCCATTCTAAGTCTAAGACCTGGAGCAAGACCCTGGAGCCATTCTAAGTCTAAGACCTGGAGCCATTCTAAGTCTAAGACCTGGAGCAGAAAATTCAAAGCTTTGTCAACGTTTGCCTTAGGAAAATACTACGGATTCAGTGGTCAGATAAAATTCAAATGAAACAGAGCAGGAACTAATAATATGAGAAGAAATGGGACAGCGGAGATGAAGATGGATAGGACACATCGTCAGAAAACATCAGAGAAGTACTACGTGACACCGACACTGACATGCCCTTCAATGGAATGCACAGGGGCAGAGGATTAGGGGTAGCCACGATTAACCTGGAGAAGGCTAGTAGAGGATGACTTGAAGAGAGGTGATTTTTTTGGTGGAGGGATTTAACAAGAATCCCAAAGATAGGAACAAGTGAAAATCTGTTGTTCGTGGCCGATTTATACTCTGGTATAGGGTGAAAAAAGCAATGATGATGATGATGATGATGATGATGATGATAATGATGATGATGATGATGATGATGATAATGATGATGATGATGATGATGATGATGATAATGATGATGATGATGATGATATGTTTGGTGACGAGACACAACCCTCCCTCAACTCGCAACTCCTTTGATTTCTTGGAATTTGCGTAGAGTTCTACCATCAATCTTTATAATTCATAGCTGTTTGTTTCCAGTAGAGTTCTTTTATAATTCATAGCTGTTTGTTTCCAGTAGAGTTCTTACATAATTCATAGTTCTTACATAATTCATAGCTGTTTGTTTCCAGTAGAGTTCTTATATAATTCATAGCTGTTTGTTTCCTGTAGAGTTCTTTTATAATTCATAGCTGTTTGTTTCCAGTAGAGTTCTTATATAATTCATAGCTGTTTGTTTCCAGTAGAGTTCTTATATAATTCATAGCTGTTTGCTTGCAGAGTTCTTTTATAATTCATAGCTGTTTGTTTCCAGTAGAGTTCTTTTATAATTCATAGCTGTTTGTTTCCAGTAGAGTTCTTTTATAATTTTCAGATCTTTGCGGTCGATGTTTGACTTTTCAAGAAGGGAAATTAATTCCTCATGTCTAACACTATCAACGGTTTTAGTATAATCGATAAAGCAGAGGTCCAACTACTATTGCATGTACAGTACAGAAACAGTACTACATGTACCACTACTATGAGTCACTAGTTAAATAATCAAGAATCGGATAGAAGGAGTGAAGCTAGATCCATGGGTTTTTTTCACACCACATAAAGCATCCCTTTTGGGACTTCCCAGAAAGCTATATATGATGACCGTGAGTTTACGTGAGGTAAAATCTATGAGCCTCTCTCCATTTGGAGAAGTTGTTGTCTCTCCTTCTTTACCCATTTCTCTCCTGGTGCTTCTACATTGTTGCCTACTCTAGCGTTTAAATTTCTAAAACCATTAGTTCCTGTTTGGGTTTGAGATTCTCTGCAGCTATTTGTAAATCGTTTTCGAAGATATTTT
>JAXRKP010001401.1:65000-112500 GCA_037039925.1 Doris montereyensis
TCATTTGCAATCTTAGCAAAGTTATGCTCAGGATCATACTGAACAGACTGAAGCCGCAGGCCGAGGCAATCATAAGTGAGGAGCAGGCAGGATTTAGAACAGGGCGCAGTACAACTGAGCAGATATTTAACTTCAGAATTATGTGCGAACGATACCTTCAACACCAACAAGAGCTCTACCACGTATTCATAGACTTCAAGAAAGCATTCGATAGAGTGTGGCATGCTGCACTCTGGGCGACCATAAACCACTACAACATCAACGCCAACATTATCCGTGTCATACAGAACCTCTATAACAAGGCCAGCAGTGCAGTATACCTAAACGGGGAGGTTGGGGACTGGTTCAGAACCACTATTGGAGTGAGACAAGGGTGCTTGCTCTCTCCGACCCTTTTCAATGTCTTCCTCGAAAAAATTATGACAGACGCACTCGACGGCCACCAAGGAACAGTGAGCATTGGTCGAAGAACAATCACAAACCTGCGCTTCACAGATGATATTGACGGACTCGCAGGCACAGAGCAAGAACTGAATAATCTGGTCAGAAGACATCTGCCGCAGCATACGGCATGGAAATCAATACAAGCAAGACAAAAACTGATGACCAATAGTGACACTGGAATCCATACTGACATCATCGCCAACAGAGAGAAGCTTGAAACTGTGCACAAGTTTAAGTATCTGGAGCAATACTGTCAGACGAAGGATCAAAACCTGAAGTATTAACAAGAGTGCAACGACAACGTCCGCATTAGCCAAGATGGAAACCGTCTGGAAAGACAACAAAGTCTCCCTTAGCTCAAAGTTAAAACTTATGCGCTCCTTGTTCACTCAGTGTTTCTTTACGCCTGCGAAACATGGACACTAACTACAGATATAGAGAAGAGAATACAGGCAACATAAATGAGTTGCTTTAGAAGACTGCTCGGTATCTCTCACAAAGATCATATCAACAATGAAGAAGTCAGAGACAGAATAAGACAAACCATTGGTCTTTACGAAGACCTCCTCACCACTGTGAAAAGCGCAAAATGAAATGGTTTGGACACTTGGTGAGAGAAGGAGGGCTTCCAAAACTGCTTCCAAAAACCGTACTTTAAGGAACTGTCAGAGGAGGTAGGAGAAGAGGCAGACAAAAGAAGAGATGGGAGGACAATATCACTGAATGTCGGGCCTGAATCTAAGTGAGCTGATGAGACGGGCGGAGGACAAGAAGGTGTGGAGAAGAATTGTTATTTGGTCATCGGTAGCGCCCCAGCGGCCTCCGCCATGGGACAGATAGAAGAAGAAGCAATACAAGCATCCTATAAGGATGGTTTTGTAGTTAAATTGTTAATTCCTACGCTTTATGGGTAAAGAAAAAAGTTTTCAGTCGTAACGTGTTCGGTCACTGATCCCCATATTTTCTACATCTTCAAATGAATGAAAAACACAATTTTTACGTCTTACTTACGGTAAGTTTGATGAAAGTGAGCTACATTTAGACAGGTTTACATTAGAAATAGCATCTACGCAAATGTTTGCGCAATCATAAAAATTGTGTGAGCTCTATCTATTCTAGTAGTGAAATATCGGTCATTTTGGTTGCGACTGAGAACGTTGTTTTTTAAAGGTGTGGTGGGGGATGCAGGTGAGTCCTACTTCTTCGTTTTCATTTTCACTTCTTCGCCTGGCAATTAATTCACCAAGAGATCACGACATTTATAGTGGATCTATTTCTTCCTTCCTTAACCCCCACCCCCCCCCACTGTTCAGGTAGGTTGATCGACAACCAGTCCGTGCACGAGATCCCTAGGGTTGTTTACAGGGCAGTCTGGGCATGTGTAGTGTTCTCACCATTGACACAAACTCCCTGCTAAATAAGGAAAATTCGAACGAGAGTTAGATCTAATATGATAATGTAATGACACAAGATGATATGAAAGCCCCATAGGAACAGAGACGAGACAAACACAAGGAATAGACAGAACAAAATCCAGGCCACCATGGGGATCGAATCCGCGACCCCTGCATCGGCACCCATGCCTCGCCATGAAAAGAGAAAGCGTGCTACCAATCGAGGGATCTAATATGATAATAGGCCCTATTATTTTATGGTTACAAGATCTAGTTTCCTTAAATCTCCAATGAAACAATATGCACCATATCCACCTACCAGTAAAATTACCAACAGAAAACAATGTACTTCATGAGCTTGAAACGTAGATCTAGATCTAAATTCTAGATCTACTCTCTTGATACATGCAACTCATTTTCAAAATCGCAGGTGTTGTTACACTCCTCCTGATCAGAGGAGTTAAAACATGTAAAATACTAAAAGCAGTAAAATGCCTTGACATTTTTCGAATGCGCTCAACTCAAAGCGAAACAATAATATCAGTGAACGTAGAACAAAATCTAAGTCTTCTTCTAGGCCTGTACTAACAGTACACGCATCGGCCTTGCCAACCGATGTAAACAACATTGGCACGTGACCGCAACGGACAATGCATATACCCAAAGACCGTATTGAGTTAGTTATTATGGTCTTTTAGATAGACCCCATTCAGGCAGGCCGCGTTCAGGCCACGTACAGGCTGGGATTTCGCCTGAGCACGGCCTGCGCATGGGCTCAGAGGCTGCCTACAGGCCGCACATAGGCCACGTTCAGATCCATATCATAATTATGTATGTTAAAGTTATTGCTTGATATGTATTACTGTATGATATTCCTTTTGTCACAGCTTCTTGCCATTCCTTTTCTTTCTGACATGGCACATTGTATATTTTCTCATTTGTTGACTTGTGAGCATATAATTCCATTTTATGGAGGTGAAATCTAATGAAAGTGGTCCAGGGTCGGATCTGATGAAGATGAAAGTGATCCAAGGTCAGAATCTGGTGACAGTGAAAATTGTTCAAGGTCGGAACCTGGTGAAGGTGAAGGTGATGTTAATTCCGAATCTGGTGAAGGTAAGAGGGAAAGTGAAAGTGATGCAAGGTCAGAATCGGTTAAAGGGGAAGGTGATACAATGTCAGAATCTGGTGAAGGAGTACTAGATATACTAAAAAGGTGAATTAAAAGATACAAATGTGCATTTATAAATCATATCGCAGGGTATATAACTAATAAATAATATGTAGGATTGCTAAATATTACAAGATGACATAAACACACTGCAAGAATGAGAGGGAGCGTGGAAATTTGGAGTTCCATCAGATAAATATGACTAAATAAATGTACAAAACAAAAAAATAGTCAGCTCAAACTGTATTACATACATAACCAAAAATTAAGAATAACCAACAGTGAAAAATACCTCAGAGTTACAATAGACACTAAATTGCAATGGAAAAAAAAACGACATAGGGCTATGAAGAAAAGCAATTTTTCTTTTGATCTTCCCTAGAGAAGACACTTTTACAACTGTCATCAAAATGCTACAAGGCTTTAGTTAATCAGTCTTAGATTATGATAGTAAAGCTTTTGTCTGGGACCCACAACTACAGGCCTACATACAACAAATTGAGAAAATGCAAAAGAATACATAAGATAAGATAAGATAAGAAAGAATATTTATATTGCGCCTTCCCTCAGAAGAGCTCAAGGCGCATTACAAACAAAATGATTACACAGACATGGCATGCTATCGCTAAAACATTTTACATAAAACAGATGCATCAATAAAAAATAGTATCACAATCAATTCAGTAAAAGCACGCAATTCAATAAAATTCATCTAAATATGTTGGAGAAGTAGTGGGTCTTCAAAACGAGATTTCAGTATATTCAAAGACTCTACATTCCGATTTGTAACTAATAATTATACAGTGCCATACACTGAAGGCAATAACAAAACAAATATGAATCAATAATTGTAATGCATATCTTGAGAAGAACCTAGATATAGAGCTAGAAATACAATAAGTATTTTTTAAGGCCGTGAATGGACTCCTGTTTATTCCATTAAATCAGCTTAAATTTATTACAAGAACAACCAAATCAGGCTGTCAAACATACAATGGCTCGAATCTTCAAACTGCACTGATTTGCACTTGTATTCATTTTAACCTTGTACAGTATCACTGTGGAATGGACTGCCAACAGAAATAAAGCTCAGCAATAGTAGTCAAGACTTTAAAGTCAGAATTAACCACGTCACTTTATGAACTTAAAAACCCAAATTCGATTAACAGTTTTGGGTTAAATTAAAATGTGTTCAAGAATTGAGTTGGTCAGTTATCATGAAGAAGAAGAGGACAACGAAGGAGGAGAAGTAGAAGAAGAAGTAGGAGGTGGAGGAGGAGGAGGAGGAGGAGGAGGAGGAGGAGAAGAGAAGAAGAAGAAGAAGAAGAGAGAAGAAGAAGAAAAAGAAGAAGAAGAAGAAAAAAACAAGAAGAAGAAGAAGAAGAAGAAGAAGAAGAAGAAGAAGAAGAAGAAGAAGAAGAGAGAAGAAAAAGAAAAGAAGGAGAAAGGGACTAGGTATCGATCCACATACCTAAACTTGCGGGGGGGGGGAAGGGGTTAGATATTACAGGAATAAAATCGAAAAAATGTCCAACTGTCAGTGGGAGTTGAACCCACGACCTTTGGGTTGAGAGGCTGACATCTTGTCTTTGGACTACCGAGTCCCCCTCCCCCCCCCAAATCTCGACAGATGGCTGCGTTCTGTTCAAAGCTCTTCTCAATTTCATGAAGAGCATACAGCAAACGCAGCTGCTGTCTGTCACTTTGACGACATCCTGTTCCTTCTTTAGCGTGGCACTCATTCAATTTTTGAAAGAAAGGCTAAAAAAACGTTCGAAAGGTAGACATTGCCAGTACCTGTGGAATTGTGTGTACAGGCACTAGCTTGGGAGTAAATACTTGCGTCAGAGTAGCGTCCTGTCCAGGAGGTGATTGTTATCACTTCTTCCGCCTCACACTATAGAAACCGGGATACGCTCCAGCTCTATGGGCCGTAATGGCTTTGATGGAACTTTATTTTACTTACACGTAATTATAGTCTATGTTGTAATCCTGTTCTCCTGCCAATTCGTCTTCTTTGTATAACATTACAATCTAACATAATTATTTTTATATATATATATATATATATGTATGTCAATCTATCTATCTGCCTGTCTGTCTTTCTACCTATCTGCATGTCTGTCTATCCATCCATATATCTATCTATCTATCTATCTATCTATCTATGTGTTTAATATATATATATATATATGTATATATATATATATATATATATATATATATATATATATATATATATATATATATATATATATGTCTATCTATCTGATACACACACATACACGACAGAATCAGCAACAAAATGATGTTGGCCGTATAAAGGAAGAAGATCTATCTATCAATCCATAGTATCATTCTAATTATCTGTCTATCAGCTCATGCCATTTCTGCACGTATGGCACTGTGTTTTCTCCACTGTAGCAAACGCGCAGTTTTCTATTTCTAACTCGTGAATCATTTACCTTTGGTTTTGTTTTCGTTGTTGTTGATAAATGTATCAGCGAAGAAAGGAAGAAGAGGAGCGACGATACATACCATACACACCGACACACACATACTAAGTAAAATACATGATATACAGACATTCGTAGAAACACATAATAAGATACCTAAAATAATATATTATTATTATTATATGTATCATAATCTAAATGAGTAGTTCTTAACCGTCTTGGAAGTTGGAGGCAAAGAACCCCGCTAGTTTCACACACACACACACACACACACACACACACATTACACACATGTACATGTATGCATTCATCGAATCCGCTAGCTTCACACACGTGCATACACCACAAACATTCGTAATTATTGGAAAAGTAACGAACGATCGTGTCATGTATGTGTCTTGACCTCCACCGAATCCCTGAGACCGACTCACCGAACCCCTGGAATTCCATCGAACCCAGGTTAAAAACCACTAATCTATTTTAAATCTAAACAGTTTTAGTCTTTAATTATGCAGTGCCGTACCAGTATATCACGTGCTACCGTCACGCACCTGCCTGTCCGTCGCCCACCCACCCATCCACCCATGACAGCCAGATTCACCCATCATTTCATACACACTCACACCCATGTGTCGCCACCGCCTCTCCTGCCCCCTCCCCCAAAAAAAAGCCTGTCGTTCTCACACACAATCAAGGTCACTCAGACCAACATACTGAGCAACGTTTCTCATCTCATCGCTCAATGCGTCACCAACCAGGCAGGGAGGTGAGCTGGGTTGAGGAGGGGCTAAGTCTAAACCAGACAATGAGTTCGTGAGAAATGTGTGTACCATAATATTATGTGTGTGTGTGTGTGTGTGTGTGTATGTGTGTGTGTGAGAGAGAGAGAGAGAGAGAGAGAGAGAGAGAGAGAGAGAGAGAGAGAGAGAGAGAGAGAGAGAGAGAGAGAGATGGTTCCTTCAACACTCGTTTAGACTGATCGTTTTATCATAATAAATATATTATATACACTCAATGGCTGTCAGCCAGTAAGTAGGCAAACTCTCATACACGGACACGCTTGAACTTCTACATGGCTTGTTTGCAGCAGCACTCAGTACTGCCTCACCTCCAAGGTAAGCATGCCACGACTGCCTTGCCTGTCCCTATCTTGGTCTTCGCCGAGCAGGAACTGCTGACATCGATCTCACCTTTTGGAGGGCTTTCAACTCTCTTTTACCGATCCATAAAGGGATTCCCCCAGAACGCGTCATTGAGAAAGGAATCCTCCCTATCTAATTCCCAAAACGAGGCTACAATGAATATGAAATTGAATCAAAATGGCGAACGGATGTCAAGCCTGAACGATAACAAAAGAGTTGGAGAGATTATCCCTTGATTTTTTGGATTAATTAATTTGCAAGGAGTGAAAACCCGTATAGTATTAAATAGATTCGAAGGAAAGGGTAAGTTGTTACTTTGTTATCATCTGGGAAGCGCGAAAACTGACCTTGGCTCCAACTCTTGAAATTTCCTGACCCAATTTTTATAGCTTGCACCTGCCGTCTTGAGTCGTCTGTGATTTGTGGTGAATTTGTGGTTAAATCCAATTGTGAATACGGTAGCTGGCCTCAATACTTGAAAAGGAAAACATATCTACATAACTATATAGGCCTATGAAACAATAATTTATTGGACAACATCATAGCAATCGGTAAATCCCTTTGAATCATTCCACGATATTGGCACGATTATCGTAATAAGAAAGGGGGAAAACATCTTGGTGAGATTGTTAGTGATATCCTGTTATCGATAATCTTGAAGTGGCAGGTCAAGTACTGTTAAAAGTTTCATTATGATGGATATAATAGTCGAATTGTCGTATTAGGCGCCCTGCCATATGTTTTCTAAATAGTTACAACTCAAAAAACAAGTTCTTGTTTAGTCTTTATTCATGTTGATTGACTTAAACGAAGATGATCAATGAGACTAATGTTTGATTGTAATCACACTTTGTGTAATCAAAGCCCTTGCCTTGGCTTTGAGTATGTTCAAGTGGTTTGGCTGGTAGTTGATCTCTGTTAGGGTGAGCCAAGCACTTGTTAACAGTCTTAACCAATTCCCCAGGGTGGAGCTCTATGGCTGAGCACATTATTTTAGATATCGGTAATGAGTGAAAGTCAGAAATAAACATAACACTGTGGCATGTCAAACTCAAACCATCATTTTAGTAGCCTACTTTTAGACATGAAATCCAAATTCCATTGAAAATGAGACCTTTTTCGGTCACAATAATCCACCTAGATCTAGACTCTAGAACTACTGACATAGATCTAGTGAAGTGGCGATTTTCTGTCTTTGTTTCTTTAACTTTTTCTCAGGTCTGCATCTGTAGGGATGCGATGCTCAAGGCTCAAGGGACCTTCTATTCTTGGCTTGGATTAGAGGGGGAGGGGTGTGTGTGGGCATGGCTGTACGGAACTTCTTCCATGTCCTATTTTGGGAATTCATTTGTTTTAATTGTTTAATTCGAAATGTTGATGGTTTATAGGGAGAGTTATTTATATGGATCAAGGAGGTAGAAGCTTTGACATGTCTACCATGGGCTGTTCGCATGCATGTGTTTTTGTTGTCGAATTACTCAAATTATTGACTATTAAAACCAAACGTCTTTGCTTAAAATTATGTGCCATTATAATTATTGAGGGGGAGTTAATTCAATTTCAATTTCAATCATCTTTACTGATCCTTTAAAAAAAATAAAAATAATTATAAATATTATAGACAATTCAGTTTAGCTTCATACATTCATTAACATATCATTCATTCACCATCCATCAATTTACATTTCTTTAACATTGTGAGGAAAACGCCATTATGCTTTCAAAGTAAATCAAGATCATTCAAGATTTTCTTTAGTAAGGCAGTCAATCTGATCTTAACCCTAGTAGCGATCCCCATTTTACCGGAAGTGACCTCCTGGAATGTGGGGTTGCCACAGCCGCTTGAGTGGAAAAATTAGCGCGTAGCAAAGGGAAAAGCCAAGATTTTGACTAGGGTAGAAAAAGGACTGTATAACTGTGATAAGTGATAATAGACATATAAAACCATATATTTTCTGAAAGCTTAATAAATAACATGAGGCGTTAATATTTTGATATTAGACATAAATTTAGTTCATTGATTATTTGTCTAAAGACTAAGGAGGAAAAATGGGAATTTCTTCCTCTGATAACTCTTATCTCGACATCTAGGTCATTATGACTTGTCGATTCATTCATGAATGACATTTAACTAGGGCCACTGTTGTCAGTTTACATCACAACTGTCTAACAACACTCCAGATCACTTAGATCAATGATCTTTATTGTGTTGACAGACAATGAAACGCTAAACAAAAGGGGGATGATTACACAGTGAACACTACTCAGTAAAGTGCATCACTTCGCCGATTGATAATTAAGCCTCTTATGAGCTTAAAATTTCATTATTACAACAAATTAGTAATGTCAGGTACAACCTATAGTTTTCTGGCCAGTGAAGTTTTGTTTTAAACAAGTTGATAATTTTAAATCAACTAGGTTTTCTTGTGAGTTTTCTTTGCATTAAATTTCAAAGATTGATAATTAAGCCTCTAGCCCTTGATTGTTTTAAATGAGCCAGAAAATTTCATTTATGAGCCTGCGTTTACAACCTAACAGTTTCTTGTAGTTTTCTTTTTTGTTTTAAAACTAGTTTATAATTTTAAATCAATCCTGATTGAGCCCTTGTCTTGTTATTAAATTTCAAAAGTTCAGAATAAAAGGATATATATGATTTTTTAACTGAATTGTAGAATATGGAAATTATGATATAAGACATCTGAACCTCTGAGCTTTCTTCTTGAGGATTCGAAAGTGTGTGATATACGTTATATGTAACTTCTAATTCATTGTCACAAATAATGCAATGCTGTGTTTTATCTAGATGGCATGAAAATAATTTTTTCTTTCTGTTCAAATTCATTTCAGAATTTTAAAAAGAGCTTGTCGTTTTGATTTCCATCCCTCAAAAGCAATATTATGTATTGTAATGAGCAAGTGTGAGCTAGCATTGAATTGTTTCAAGTGCACTTCCTTTCGCTGTAATTTTCTCCACCACAACGATAAGAATGGTGATGATCATAATGAATCATCATAACGACGCGTCTGTTTGGCCTTAGTGTTGGCCTTAACAATGACTCTCAGTGAAAGTGATTGGCACCTAGGTGCCTTGAAATTCGTTTATAATATAAATCCTGGTCACCCCTGCCACGCAAAGCATGAGTGAAAAAGAAAAGCAAGAAATCTCCAAGAAACCGACCAGCGAGGTGAAGCGCGTCCATCAAAATGACCAGGAGAAGCAACGCAAGGAGAAGATCAAGACCTGCATCGGGGAGATTGCAAAGGAGCTACCCCCCGCAGGCCGAGCAGCTTGATCGCAAACCGGTAAGATTTAAAAAAAAAACGATAATAATTGGTGAACAATAGAATCTTTGACAGATCAAAGGGTTTGTTCTTTTTTTAATTGATTTATCCACATGATCCATAACTGAGGTGTTCTTGAGGTTTTTGGTAGGATTTTTAATTTTGTCCGGACTGCCCTGTAGACAGCCAAGGGATCTTTAACGTGCACAGAGCGTGATGATCTGCACACATTTTTTATCGTCTGTCCCTGATGGGATTAGGTGTCAATCCACCTACCTGGACAAGGGTAGATTTTACTCGAAAGAACTCACATTTTTCAACCGTTGGTAGCGCCTAAACCCATGACCTTTGGGTTGAGAGGTCAGCATCTTGTCTCTGAACTACTGAGGTCTTGCTGTTTTCACTTAACTGCGCTCTTTGATCACCGCATGTAATATACGATCAATGGCGTGAATTTCAATAAATATGATGTTGATGGCCTGTGGTGTCCGTTATGATTTATATCCTATTTGATCATTCTCTATGTGTGTTTGTTGTATAGTATTAATCAAGCATCGGTGCGTGCTGTCCATTCTAATACAGAGCACCCTGTCCATTGTGTCACAAGCCAAGGAGTACATCAAGAAACTCAAGGAGCAGAATCAAGCCTATGAAAAGAACTTGGTGGCTGAACAGCAACGTATGGCATTGTTTTGGTTGAAATCATTTAATACGCTAATCATACAGTATTACGTGATGTTTGTAACACCTAGTTGGAAAAAAAAACAAAACATTATACCGCGTTACTACATAGTATAAGCTATGTCCAAGGCCGTTAGGGCCAATAGAACTGGAGCTTATCTCGGTTTCTGTAGCGCGAAGGGGAACACGCGATAGTAATCACGTCTTGGACGGGACACTAGTCTGATGCAGACTTCTTACTTCCAGGCTAGTGCTTGTACTTGTACCCATGTACCCAGTTGCGTCTGGGTCAAAGCAGGAAAATGTATGGTAAGTGTCTTTCCCCAAGGAACACGGCGTCGGACCTAGCTTTGCTGGGATTCGAACCTGGAACCTCATCATTTCAAGTCTTGTAGCCTAACCACTTGGCCACGGGCGCGTTTGGCTTGCTTTTTTCTTTTCTTTCTTTCTTTCTGAGCTGTTGAAATTGCGAAAGGTTGTTGATATTTTTATGTAAAATTGTTTTCACACAGTCTATTATACCTGTTGGACACATTCGTTTATTGTGTGTCTATTAGCCGATGCTTTATCTCTCTTTCACTCTTTTAAACCTGGAGCTCTCTCTCTTTACCTATGATTTATATATCTGTGATCGAGTTGTTGGTCTGTGTAACTTTTTACCTGACCTACTTAACAATTTATTTGTTAACCCTTTGTACAATGGCGCCCCAGCCCTTAAAAAAACCCTGTCCCTTGTCCCCCAGCCAAAATGGCCATTTTTTATGATGAAAAAACTCTATTAGTTCGAGGTAGTTAGAGTTCATCAAGTCTTTCAACAGAGTCAACATACTCATAAGGATAAACTCCTTTTTGTTTAAGTCATTCTATATCACCATCAAACTCTTTATATCTAGTATTAGAAATTCATCTAATGACCTGATAAGCCTTTTGACAACATGTAGACCCCCTTTTGATGACAACATGTAGACCCCTTTTGATGACAACACGGAGACCCCTTTTGATGACAACATGTAGACCCCCTTTTGAAAACAACATGTAGACCCCCTTTTGATGACAACATGTAAACCCCTTTTTGATGACAACATGTAAACCCTCTTTTGGTGACAACATGTAAACCCCTTTTTGATGACAACATGTAGACCCCCTTTTGATGACAACATGTAGACCCCTTTTGATGACAACACGGAGACCCCTTTTGATGACAACATGTAGATCCTCTTTTGATGACAACATGTAAACCCCTTTTGATGACAACATGTAGACCCCCTTTGGATGACATGTAGACCCCTTTTGATGACAACATGTAGACCCCCTTTTGAAGTAAACTCAGCACTCTAAATCTAGATCTAGCTCTACTTCCACTTCATCATCGGACATGCTTTCAAGATCCACTCATCGGATAATCTGCATCAAAGTCTAATTCTTCCTCTCATCCGAATCAAGAATCATCGCCCCTAAGAGCTGGCCCCGGTAACCTAGTTTTACCTCTTTTACCCCCTTGAGCGTTAGTCAAACGTCGCTTCATCGCAAAATTTTCACAAAATCACCACAAAATGACAGGTTGTTCAGGCTTTCTTTGTTTACATCGAGGATGTGAAAAGCAGCGGGCAGACATGACCTTTGATGACGTAAGCACAAGTATGCAAGGTCATTTGAGTTCAGCCCGATGTGACCAGAATTTGGCAATTGTGTTCAAAGGGTTAATGACATGCGTCTATATCGATCGTTGTAAAAATCCTATATGAAATTATTTGTATGAATGTGATGACGGTGATTTCTGTGCTATCTAAGTTGATGGGCAGATAACCTTTTGAGTATTATAATGATAAGACTTCTACGCATTTGTTTGTTTGCAGAAGAAGAACTGCGCCAACTCCGTGAGTCACATGCTGCTCACGTGGAAAGAATACGAAAGCTGGAGGAAATGCTAAAAACTAGTGGTAAGCAGCGTCCTTCTAATAAATACTCCATAACGTGTATGTTTTTCTGATGACAACTTACGGCCTCCATTAGAAAGGTTTTATAATATATATATATATATATATATATATTTGATTACGTTTTTTATTTGATTAAAAAGATGAACAGATAAATTAAACGTGTGTGTTTCTAAGGAAATCAAATGATTAAATTTCTGTATTCTCTCTCGGTCCTCAGCCATAGAGAAGGTCACAAAGGTGAACCATGACGAACTGCCATCTTCCACGTCCACTCATTCCTCTGAAGGCTCCCTCGGGCGCAGACGTCCCAAGACTATCAACAAACTGTTTGTGGAAAGAAACGAAATGCTACAACAGGTTGGTCACCATTGTCTTGTGTCAGTGACTCTTTCATTGCTACATTTTCACGAAAGGCATCGATCGGTAATGGCCGCTGGATTGCGAGATAATCTTGCACTAAAATATGAGGCGAAAACGGATAGAAACGACAACTCATTTCCTTTCTTTTCTTTTTTAATGTACTTCTATATCATTTTGTTCTTTCTGTGTTTCTGGCGTGTCTCTTTTAGATATTAATTTTGAAGGGTGGTGATGGTCGTGTCATAATCGGATTGCTGTTATAAGTGATGCACACTGTAATAATTTGTGCCTCTGTTTTCTATTCTTCCCAGTGTGAAGCGGATACGCAGTCGGATTCCAGTCTGTCGGCGTTGAATTCAGCTCCTTCGCTAAGCCACAGCACAAACGGTGGGCTCCCTCCGTCCTCTCTCCAGCTCTCCCAGCTCTCCCAGCCGTCTTCCACCATCTCCATCATGACTGTGGCGCCCACCATCCTCTCGGTGAAGAGCCCGTCTCTGGGCCAGTCCCGCAACCAGCAAGGCCCCGGGGGCGGAAGTCGCCTCTCCAGCACCTCGTCTTCGACGGTGGTCGTGTCAGGCGGGAGGGTGAACCAGACAAATGCCCGGCTCATTCCTGGACATGGACGGGACGGGGGCTCCTTCAGTGCCATGGGGACGGCGAACAGCGGCGGGGGCAGTGTCGGAGCGGTCGCCAGCGCTGACGGATCTCACAGTGCCATCGTCATGTCGTCCTCGCCGCTATTGTCCTCGTCATCATCGTCCTTTTCCATCCCGCTGTCGGCGTGCTCCTCGTCCTCAACCTCATCGATTTTGACGGCCGCTTCCTCCCTGGCGTCTGGACCCACCGTCCTAGAGGGCCACAACATCATGGGCCTTACCCTTTAATGCACAACAGCGCAAACAGTGGTGGTGGTGGTGGTGGTAGTAGCGGCATTGGTGGTGGTAGTCATCACAACAACATTGGCAATGCACATAGCGGAGGTGGCAACGGAGTTAACTCCTCCTTGCTGGGTGGCCATCATGTGGCGACAATCCATCCGGGAGAGGTTAACATGCACCACCACAGTGCCTCGTCCTCTGTCCTCAACTTCAACCAACCGGAGCCCGCTGGCGCCAACTCTGCGCTCCAGACGCTGGCCACCCTAGCCACCAGCACCCACATGGCCGGCATGTCCAGTGGCGGCATGGCTCTGTCAGCCAGTCAGGCGCTGGGCAATCCTGTCGGCTTGAACGTGATATCAGGGTCAGGCGGCCCGCATCACCACCATCAGCAGCCCCCATCATGTCCATATCACAGTCCGAGGATGCAACTCCATAGGAAATGTAAGTAATAGTGTACATGTGGAAAAAAATCTTGGTAGTGTGTGTGTGGACATATCTTGATAGTGTGTGTGTGGACATATCTTGGTAGTGTGTGTGTGGATATATCTTGGTAGTGTGTGTGTGGACACATCTTGGTAGTACTTGTGGACATATCTTGTGGACATATCTTGGTAGTGACATACTTGTGGACATATCTTGGTAGTGTACTTGGACATATCTTGGTAGTGGACATATCTTGGTAGTGTGTGTGTGGACATATCTTGGTAGTGTACTTGTGGACATATCTTGGTAGTGTACTTGTGGACATATCTTGGTAGTGACATATCTTGTGGACATATCTTGGTAGACATATCTTGGTAGTGCTCCTTGTGGACATATCTTGGTATGTACTTGTGGACATATCTTGGTAGTGTACTTGTGGACATATCTTGGTAGTGTACTTGTGGACATATCTTGGTAGTGTACTTGTGGACATATCTTGGTAGTGTACTTGTGGACATATCTTGGTAGTGTACTTGTGGACATATCTTGGTAGTGTACTTGTGGACATATCTTGGTAGTGTATCTGTGTGGACATATCTTGGTAGTGTGTTGTGGACATATCTTGGTAGTGTACTGTGTGGACATATCTTGGTAGTGTGTGTGTGGACATATCTTGGTAGTGTGTGTGTGGACACATCTTGGTAGTGTACTTGTGGACATATCTTGGTCGGTGTACTTGTGGACATATCTTGGTAGTGTACTGTGTGGACATATCTTGGTAGTGTGTGTGTGGACATATCTTGGTAGTGTACTGTGTGGACATATCTTGGTAGTGTACTGTGTGGATATATCTTGGTAGTGTGTGTGTGGACATATCTTGGACTTGGACATATAGTGTACTTGTGGACATATCTTGGTAGTGTGTGTGTGGACATATCTTGGTAGTGTGTGTGTGGACATATCTTGGTAGTGTGTGTGTGGACATATCTTGGTAGTGTGTGTGTGGACATATCTTGGTAGTGTGTGTGTGGACATATCTTGGTAGTGTGTGTGTGGACATATCTTGGTAGTGTGTGTGTGGACACATCTTGGTAGTGTGTGTGTGGACATATCTTGGTAGTGTACTTGTGGACATCTTGGTAGTGTGTGTGTGGACATATCTTGGTAGTGTGTGTGTGGACATATCTTGGTAGTGTGTGTGTGGACATATCTTGGTAGTGTGTGTGTGGACATATCTTGGTAGTGTACTTGTGGACATATCTTGGTAGTGTGTGTGTGGACATATCTTGGTAGTGTACTTGTGGACATATCTTGGTAGTGTGTGTGTGGACATATCTTGGTAGTGGTAGTGTGGACATATCTTGGTAGTGTGTGTGTGGACATATCTTGGTAGTGTACTTGTGGACATATCTTGGTAGTGTGTGTGTGGACATATCTTGGTAGTGTAGTTGTGGACATATCTTGATAGTGAACTTCTGGACATATCTTGGTAGTGTACTTGTAATTATTTTCCTAGTAATGGAATCATTGATAATTTTCCTAGACTTGTAATGACTTTCCTTGTAGTGTAGTTGTCACTTTCTAGAAGTGTAATAGTAGCCATTTTCCTAGAAGGGTTGTTATCATTTGTCAGTATCAGTGTTTTTGACAGACAGTGACCATTTTCTCCGTTTCAGTTTTAAGCGATTATCTCTCACATTTGTTTTCCAGTTGTTGCCACGAATAGCATTGCCAGCGACTTCTCACTCATCTCTGTCTCGATCTCTCGTTTCCACATAGTTTTTTGGGCCGACCCCTCTTTCTTTATCCCCGTGGGTTCAGTTGGATATCGTCGTATGAATGCTGTCAATTAATGGAAAGGTTTTATACTTTTAAAAACAAGATTCCTTCATGAAATGTTACCAAATAGTTTGTATCTGCTGAGTAGCTTTTTAACTTTACTAAGATTCATAGTAAATGTTTATTTCATCGTTGTAGCTGAAACATCAGTTTTAAAATAAAGTCCTGCTGCAAAAAGGATGGTGGTTGACGTGTAATAATGTATCGCAGAAATGTTATTGATAAAATACTTCGACTAAGTTAGACAGCGGATTTCGTAGTCCAGAGGCAAGGTGTCGGCCTCTCAACCAAAAGGTAGTGGGTTGGAGCACGGCCAGCGATTAACAAAATGTTCTCAAGCTTTTTCGAGCAAAATCTAACCCCCTGGTCCTGGTAGGTGGATCAACACCTAGTCCCATTGGAGACGGACGATAAAAAAGGAGGTCCTGTGTACAGACCACAACACTCTTTGCACGTTAAAAATCCCTCATCTATTCACAGGACAGTTCGGGCAAACTTGAAAAACATTCCCCCCCCAAGATCACCAATGACACCCATAGTTGTGGATGTGGGTAAATCAAATCAAATCAAATAAATAAAATATCTAAGTTGTACCCATTTTCTATCATGTCTTCACAGAATTGCAAGCAGGTGATAGTCAACGGTCAGCTGCTGACGGTGGCGCAACAGCCCACATCAAACCACATGGACAACGACTGTCACGGCACTCTGACAAACAACATCTGCCAACCCAACCTGCCTGTTCTCGGTGCCATGAACCTGGGCTCGCAGCCGTCCAACGTGGGCTCGGGACCCATCATGAATGCCCCCGGCGGACTGGTGCAGCCCTCGTTTTCCACGGCCAACGGTCCGCCTCTGGGCTCTGCCGGCAACCCCATCATATACACGTTCAACGACCAGGGCCAGCTTGTGCAAGTGCAGAACAACGCTTCGCCCATGGGACCTGGCCGTCACATCCTCAACCCAGGGCATCGACATGGGCTTGGGCGGCAACGGCGCCGGAAACCTCATCCCCAGTTTCCAGAACCCCCTTCCCTACAGCAGGGGTCGCAGGCGTCACAGGCGCACTTCTTGCAGGGCCACGGTCCCCCAGCGTGTCCGTCCAGGGCCACATGGGCAACCAGCACCAGCAGCAGCCGGGCCAGCCTCCGCCGCCGATCATCCTGCCCCCTGGTGCCAACCCGCTCCAGCCCCAGGTGCTCCCCCTCAGGACAGCTCCTGTTTCCACAGCAGCATCAGCAGCAGCAGGTAGGCGATGATTACTACTGGACGTCAATGTGCTTATCATTATGATAGCTGCCAACCAGTGTGTAAAAGACGTATTTAGTATGTTTTTTTGGGGGCTTTGAGTCTATGATCTGTTTTGAAAAGTATGTAAATGGGGATTGTAGTTTTTGTTCAAAGACAGCCTAAATCAATGTTAGACACTTACATAGATTGGGATGGAAGTACGCAAACACCCATCTGAGTCAGCGATCAGCCAAATTTTAGTTATTTGCTTACCGTAACCCAATCCTGCCTCACTCGCTGGCTAGCCTGCTGGGCTGTATGGATGCCTAAGCAAAGGGAGATAACTATGTCCCTGTTTGCACCCATTGTTATTAAACGTGTTTTTTCCATGTTTTTGTTGTTTCGTTATTTTTTTCAAATTTATTCATGTACAAGAATGATTTTATTGGACAGAAACACTGATATTAACAACATTGAACGCTGTATATGGCACAAGTTGAGTGTCGGATAGGTCTGTCGTCCCACAGGTGTGGCAGTTTCGATTTAAGCCTGCTAATGCATTGCTTGCCTCAGGCCTCAGTGTCGACAGAGTTAGTTCTAGATCTATCGCTATTTTCTTCGTCATCGTCCCCTTGTCATCACTCAAATCAGTTAAAACTTTTTCAATATCAGAGCCTTCATCGTTTTCATCACGGTTTAGTGTTCTATTGGGCCCTAAATTGCCGTTCATCTCCTCTCAATTCACGGAGCCAGCTTTACATGCGTTGAAGTTGAAATGCCATTTCACCGGTCGACGACCTCTGGACTTTGAAAAATCGTAGAATATTGACCAAGCCACGTAGAAGAGTTCTGTTTCCTTCTAAAAATCCTATTACGTCGTAAATAGTTAAACATAGGTGACGATAGGTGATGACCTCGCGAGATTTGTCGCTAGAATGCTTTGTAAACAAGCCTTCTAGTTTCTAACGTCTCGGTGGGCGCTAGCGGCGCATTAGGCAGTATGCTGAAAGGGCGTTAGCATTGGCGTTAGGCAGGATTGGGTTAAACTAGTTTGCATGGTCAGAGTCTGTTGTTCAATTTGAAAAGGTTGACAGCTATGTGCGTGTATTGTTAGAAATAATTACCCTCTAAAGAGCAAACCACCCATTGCTGGTATATATTCTCTTTCTTCTTTCTTTCTTGTTATCAATTCCCATGCTACCTTCCAGTATATGGGTTTAAGATGCCTGAAATGATCTTTCTCCAAGCGACCTATCATGACATTTTCTTCTTTTTATCCGTGAAGGTTAATTTTCTTTGTTGTAGTGCCTCCTTTATATCTCTTCTCCCGTTCTCCAAGGTCTGCCTTTTGGTCTTTTTATCTTGGAATTCAGCATTGTATACTGATTTAGCTATTCTCTCGTCATTCATTCTGTTTGCATGCCCAAAGTGTTTAGTTTTTTGTGCCATGATTTGATGTCTTACTGTTGTCTATCTGATTTTGTCAATGAATGGTGTCTGTCTAAGAACCTGGTCCTCGGAGACAGAAACAACTATGTAAAGACAAAAGGTGTGTAGTTAGCTTGGTTGGTAGCACACTTTCTTTCATGCTAAGGCGATGGGTGCCGACGCAGAGGTCGCGGGTTCAATCCCCATGGTGGCCATTTTTTTTCTCTGTCTATTCCTTGTACTTGTCTCATCTTTGGTCCTACTGGGCGTAAATATTATTTAATGGCATTTCCTTCAGTATAAAACGATAAAACTTTTAAATTTTAACATCGATCTGACTAACCATGTTTCATATTTTCTTCTTTTTTTGTTGTTGTCTCCCTTTATTGCCCTGAACACAGGTGATCAATCTAGGAGGTCTCGGCGGTCTGCAGATTGTCAATCCGTTCACCGGGATGGTTATGAACAATTTGGCCCCCATGCCCGCTTCGCTCCAACCCCGCTGGGTGGAAACATGAAGTTCATCGGCAATGACGTGAAACTGCTCCCGCCTGGCGACAGCCCCGTGGTGCAGGGCCCCACCCACGTCATGGTAGACGGGTCTCTCATCCCCATCTCCACCAACCCCCAGACCATCGTTCCCAGCCCCGCCTCCCTGGCCAGCATCGGACCCAAACCTCAGCAGATTCAGCTGGGGGAACTCCGTCTTGCAGGTAAAGAAACTTAACTCGCCTGTGTCATGGGCACTGCTGGTGGGTCCTACTTCCTTTCTTTTCCTTCTTTCCTTCTTTTACGTAATCTTTTATCTTGCTGTTTTCTCTTACCCCCCCCTAAGTTACACCGTGCATGGTGGACGGGGTAAATTTTTCAACGAACAAATATCTCGTCCCTTCTTATGTTGTCTAATCATATCTTAACCATGTAACGTCATTTCCTGTCATTTTGTATTCTCTTTTATTCTTTATCTTTCCTCGATAATTTTCAACACCTTTTTGTTTGCCGGCTGTTTCTTTCCGAACTCATTATCAATTCAATTTCTCACCAACCAGTTTGACCCGAACAACCCGTTTCGGCTCCGCCCATTTTGATCAACACCCCCGGGGCTTGCAACTGGGCCCTCCGCCACAAATCATCGGGCAGTCTCTGCCGGGTTCCGGCATGTCCAACATCATTCAGATGGCTTCCGGCGTGGGGTCGGTGCCCATGCACATCTCAGGCGCGGGGGCATGGTGGTGGCGTCGTCTGTCGTGCGACCACCGTGACGACCAACTCTGTGGCTTCCTGTATCAGCTCCGTGGGTGCGTCCACCACGAGTGCCAAGTCTTGCAAGGTAAGTCTATTTTTAGAGCGGGCGGTTGGCGAGAGCTACCCGGTAGGTCCTACTTTTTTCCTTTCCTTCTTTCACTTATTCGTCTTCTTGCTGTTTCTCTTTGTTCACTCTGAGATTACTGCAATGGCGGACGGGGTAAAATTCAATGAAGTAAAAAAGTTTTTTGTTTTTTTTTAGAAAAGAAACATTCAAATAAATACTAGGCAGAGCAGCCAGCTGTGGTGCCGTCCCTGTTTTGGGAGGAACAGTCTCTTTTAGACGTCCTTTGTCCCTCTGTCCACTTCATCGGCCGCCTTTCAGGCCTTCAAGTTTATTTTTGTTTTGTCAGAAACGCTTCATTGTCAATTGTCTTTGCGGGTGGTTGTTGGAGGAGAGTACTGCTGGTAGGTCCTGCTTCTTTCCTCTATACTCTTTTGCTTTTTTTCTCTTATCTTGCTGTTTCCTCTTAATTCACTCTGAGATCATCACAATGGGTGGAGGGGTAAATTTCAGCCTAAACAACCAAGTCAGTGTGTTCCGGTATTTCACGTGGCTAGTGTCGATGTCATTCTTCTTCCTTTTAGCTCACTGGGAAGCATAGGCCATCAACAAGTAAACTCCAATCGTTTCTCTCCTGGGCCAGCCTCTCCATAGATTTCTGTGTTTGCCTTGTCTTTTTCATCTCTCCTTCCCTCCAGTTCTCTTCTCCATATAGCCCTTGGCCGACATCTTGACCTTTTACCCTGTGGGTACCATGTTAGGCTCTGTCTTGTTATTGTGTTGGGGTCGTTTAAAAGCGTTTGGCCTATCCACTTCCATTTGTTTAAAAAAAAAAAAAATCTTTTTCAGCTGATACATGTTCAGTTCTTTCCCATAGACTAATGTTTGAGATAACTTTGGGCCAGAACAATTTGACAATTCTCCTCAAACATCTATTTATGAATGATTGTATCAATGTAGATTACCGTACATGTAATTCTTTCAATCCGGAGTCCAATAATATTCTCCCGAAGCACTTACTCTTCATTCTTCAAACAACAAATAATCGAATGTTGAATTTTGTCATTGTAGTACTTCTGTTTTTGATTGTGCGCGCATGACACATAAAGATTCTAGTTAAGCGTCTGGTGAAAGAAGCTTATTGAGTTGATAGGACGAGTGTATTTATTGATGGAGAAGAGATTAGCACGTGGTGTGCCTAGAATTTGGTATGCCTAGAACTTGGTGTGCTTTGTATTCTCATGACATTATTTCACATCCTTCTTTAAAGAATTACTTCATCAAAATCATATTATAAGAACTTTTGCAACAATGTTTCAAAAATTACCTTTACAGGTAAGATGTAATCTCCCTTTAGTAACATGCATTCAGAATGGTGAGTGACATATTTCTTGTTGATTTTTCCCCCTCGCCCCTCAGTCCCTTCCTTCATTGGCCCCGGCTGTTAGCAATGCCAATCAGCCCCTGGATCAGCTGCCCAAGTCACTGCAACACCTGGCATTACACGTCCCTACCTGTCGGGATTCCCATGCCTCTGGTGTCCGGTACAGGGCAAAAGCTTGTCACAGGCCGCGCTCTTCAAATGTCCTCTACGCCTAAGTCTCAAAACAGGAGGAGGTCTTCGCCGCCGGCCGCCAGGTCTTCTCCGATTGCTGCCGCAGGAAGTCCCTCCTCAGTTCCTGTTGCAACAGCAGCAGCAACAGCAGCAGATCTCGTCGCCGAGCGCGGCCGTGCTCTCTTGTCTCCCCTTGAAAAACTTGCCTGCGCCGTCCGCGGAGAAGATGGGAAAGGCAGAAGTTTGAGCCAAAGCAAAGTGGAACAGGACGCCAAGTTGAAGACGGACTTACTGGCGCAGGCCACTGCCACGGCCGGAATACTGATGGACTCAGAGAATGCCATGTCGGCCGACCTCCCCCAGGCCGCCAACCGCAGCGTGGACAGCTCAGGGTTGAACGCGTCAGGCTCCAAATATGAACATTTCTGGGTCGTCTGCAGAACTGCAAATACATTTGAAGTCATCGTCGTGTGACGAGGAAGATGACAACATCCAGCTGATCATCGATGAGAACTGCACTGGCGGGGTCAGCTCCACGTCGCCGGCTCATTCTGCTTTTTAGCCCCAATAATAGAAGTCTTGCACCTGCGGCCCTGACGGTGAGTGTGTCCCCACGATGCACACCGACATCGTCCGGGCATATCGCCTTCCCAGCCACTTCGGATGCAGATCCCGGGCGTGGAGCTGATCACCCCGATCGTGTCGCCAAACATCTCGGCGGCTCCGTCGTTTCTGCCGCCGGCCAGCAAACGGTGGAACAGCAGAAACAGCAACAGTAATCGTGAATGCAATCTCATCCATAAACTCTCTCTCCTCATCTCAGCTACTTAGCCCACTGTCTTCGTCAGTATTTAGTTCCATGCAAGCCCTGCCGCCTCATCATCCTCACCTGTTCAAAGCCAGCCTGTGTCCTCAGGGCTTCAAATTGTCGGAGGACCGTTTTCGGCCGGAGGACGTGTTTGCCCACCTTCGGGTCCCTTTTCTGCTGACGGCGGCAAAGTAGGTTCAAATAGTGTTACGTCCAACAGTAAGTTGCCCAGCTCGGCCGCTTCTATGTTAAACAGTGGCGGCCATAATGCCTTGCTGTCGCCGTTGTCGTCCAATTGTTTCAACGTCTTCGCTAACGTCTATCTCCGGGACGCCCCTGACCACCTCGACTCCTGTGAAATCGTCGTTCCATCGCGCCCGCTCCCACTCGGCTAGGAGTCATGTCCTCAACTGCCAGTGTTAACGAAGCACGTTTGTTCCACGAGCCGACCTCCCAGACTTCAACAAGCTCAGAGAAGCAGGTGCCCAAGGGTAAAAGCCGTGGTAAGAAAGCTACCACAACGACAGCAACACCAACAGTTGCGTCACTGCCGTCTCAGAAGGTGCTTAAAAAACCCGCCACCTTTCATGGCGGATGTTGCGCCGCCGCCTGAACTGAAGAAAAAGCCTCCTGCGAAGAAACGGAAGACGAGAGCTGAGCTCAGGCAAGAGAAAGAGGAGAGGGAAAGAGCGAAGAAAGAAGAAGAGGAAAGAAATGAACCGACCGAGGACGTCAAAAGCTTGAAGGAAATGAAGACGGCCATGTTGAAGGCGGAGGAAGAAAGTTTGTTGTCGGTATTGGAGGTTAATGAAAACGATGCCGTCAAGGAGCAAATTCTCCACTCCGTTAGCGCAAGTAAGCTTCTCAACACGGACGGTAGACTCATCAGTCTCATGGATGTCGTCGACAAAATGGACAACCTCAATTCGGAAGTTGACACCAACGTGTTTGCAGGTCAACGGCTCGGCAAAATACCAAAGCGCCAACACAACCAAAGAGAACACTGTGCCTGCTGGAAAAGAACCATTGCCACCAGAATCCCCGACACAGCCGCCCAAAGCGTCGTTGAAGGTGGACGCGCCTCTAAGTCGGACGCCGTTGTAGACGTGCCGCCCGGTATCTGTCGCCTCCGGCTCAACGTCCATCAAAGACCGGATTCGCAGCGCCGGGAGCCTTCGTCCTGTCCTGTTCGACTGGTAAGGAAAAACAAAAAGCCAAGAAGAGCAAGCCGCAACAGGGCGAGGGGCACACCCGAGCTTTCCTCTTTGGCCTGGGGAGACGCAAGTCCCGCCACTCCACAACATGCTCCATCCTTGGCCAACGTGAACAACAATTCATCCTCGGATATTTACGAATTTCAGGGACGAAGACGACTCTGCCGTGCCGTTTGCAGCCCCCTCCCCACTCGAAATCTCCTACCAAAAAAGACAAACTCAAAGAAGAGCAAGAGTAAAAGTAATAACGAAGCAGCGCAGCTGCAGCAGAGGCGAAGCCTTCCAGCGTGGGGTGTCACCACCGCAACGGAGCCAGCACGTGCGGTGGCTGTCCCACGGCCGGGTGGATGGCTCCAATGTCGGCTGCATGTTGTCGAGTGTCCCTCCACTTTCGCATGCGTTCATTACCGCCGCTTTCATCGGCTATGCCAATGACACCATCGGCGCTTCTTGTCCAATAAGTCTCTATCGTCGCCTGTCAGCATATCGACACCTCTTCACGCTTCGACCGCCCTCACCGCTACTCTGGAGATGATCTCCCCACCCCTGCCACTGTCACTCCCATCTTCCTCATCACCGACGGTGTTGTCATCAACGACGCCATGTCGACGCCGTTGAACATGTGCGAAACACCCTCTGCACCCATGACGGTTCCCTCTCTCAGCCTTTAAGTAGCGTGTCATCCGTGCCACTGCCAATGTCGCAGTCTTGCCCGGCCGATCAGTCCCCGGTGTCATAGTTACCGTCCCCAAACTCTGTTGTCTTCCTCACAACTTTCCCACAATGCCTAAAAAGAGTGGTCCGGATACTGCTGATCCCTTATCCGTCCCTGGAAGAACCGTTCACTATGGACTTTACCGTGGTAGACTTTCAGAGCCCGCCCAAGCTGGAATTCATGACGACCTTACATTGACCTGCCGGGAGACCATCGCCGATTTATTCAACCAGAAATGCCGGCAAGATCAATTTCCACGCAAGTCCGCCGAACCTGAGCAACCCAGTTCTGTCACCGTCCGACGTCGGATTTGCCAGCTCTGAGAACACCGGGCGCCGCCTGACACGACAAATCACTCGGAACCTGTGCTGATGCTGTCCCAGAGTAACTCGTCTAAGAATGGTCTAATGGAACACTCCTCTGCCCTCCTATGCAAGTTCCATCTCGTATGCACACACCAACCCCGAACCCAAGTCGCCGGTGAGTTCTCTGCTGATAGCATTTCCACGTCTGTGTCCAATCAGATCTCAATGCCGCCACCACCACCCGATGACGAGAGTTCCGCCTCGTTGATGCCAGAAGTGCCGCCCCTCAAATCGTCTTGCCTGTCGTCCAGCTCGGGCGCAAGGTGAACGTCGGATTTGGTTTGAATTCCACTCCTGGCATACCGCTGCTGGACGCGGGGCCGACCCCCCCCCGATGCTCACTGTCGCCGCTGTCCAGCTCGCCCCTGGACGCCTTACCTCCGAAATTCTTCCTCTGAAGCCCATCACCTCAGAAATTGTCGCGGACCCGTCTTCAAACAGTAGCTGTGCTCAGCAAAGACAACCGAACGACGCAGCCACTGTCTCACATGCCAATGCCAGCAGATGGCCTTGGAATGTCGATGCCTCCTCAGCAGCAGCAACAACAGTCACAGCCACCACAGCCTCCCCCACAACCACAACAGCAACCGCATCCCCTCCCAACTCCAGCCCCCACCTCACATGCCCCCCACCAGCAACAGACCCATGGACCGCCTCAAGTCCAGGATATCCAACAGCAACAAAAAGCTCATCTTGAGCAGCAGCAGCAACAACAGCAACAACAGCAACAACAACAGAGGCAACTCAGCCTCAAGCTCATTTCCCCCGCAAAGTAGTCCCCACAACTTGCGCCCCCATCCGCTCCCCTCAATCACCCCGCTGCCGCTCTCCCAAACTGCACGCGTCCCCAGGTCAGCCAGCAACCCCGGCTCTGGCATCGGCATGTCCCCAGCTGCTCAGCAGCAGCAGCAGCAGCCTCCCCACCCATGTCACCAACAACAGCAGCAGCCACAGCCTAATAACCCGATGAACGAGAGATCGGTGGCCCCGCCCTTGTCCCACCCACCTCAGACGGCCTCCCAGGCGCAGCCAACAGGGACCTCCGCCCTGTCTCAGCTCTTCCACTCCGGACACCTCCACGAAACGCAAACTTGGGCTTCCTCCCAGCGGCTCCACCATGAAGTTGAAACACATGAGCCCGGTCTTTCGGCTCCACCACGCCGATCAAGTCCAACCCCCAGCCCACTCGCATCCGGGGGGGCCCGGGGAAACTTCAAGGGCTATCCAGTCGGGTGCCCAACGGGTCACAGCAACAGAAGAACCAGTACCGGTCGACAAAAACTATAGACTACGTGGGGCGGTGGCGCCAACACCCCCGTGTCCTCCCGCATGTCCAACGAGCTTTAACTTCACCAACATGGGATCCAACGTCTCCACCACCTCTCCCCATCCCGAGCTCAGCAACCATGCCCATGACGTCAAACTCCAACGAAGCCTCATTCTCCTCCTCCTCCTCGGCCGCCCCTCCCCGTCACCCCCAGCAGTCATCTTGTAGCGCAAACGCTCCCACGGGTGGGGGCGGGCAGTGGAGGAGGTGGCGGCGGGGTGAGTAACGCCGGCAACGGCAGCGGCGCCGCGGTGGGGGCGCGTCAGCCCGCGGTTCCCTCGACGTTCCCCTCTATCTGCCGCCTTACGGCAACTCCTACTTTGGCCCCCGCCTCCCATGGCCCTGCCGCCGTCCACCTCCCCGGCATCTTTCCACCATGGACTGGCGATGCACCCGCTAAACATGGAGATCCAGCACACGCGCCCCCCGTCCCTCCGCGCCCAACTCCCGTCTTCTTCTCCACGGCCGAGCCAACATGGGGCCGCCCAGCCTCATGACCCTGGAACCATCACTCCCAAGCTGAACATACCGCCCATCGCCCGTTCGCCCACCTACATCAGCAACAACCCTGCTAACCCTGGGTGGTGGTGGTTCCGGCGGGGCGGTGGTGGCGGTGGTGCCGCAGAACCCCAGCGGCGCCGCCCCCAACATCAGCTCTTCGGGCGGTGGCAACAACGCCCGCTGGGGAGGCAGCCGTCCAACAACTCTCCGCCGGAAAGTCCCCTTCTGCCAACACGTACTCGTCCAGCAAGGCAGGCATGGAGAGCTCCGGCCAACCGCTACCACAACAAGACGTCTGCCGAGTCCATCTACCAGCAGCAGCAGAAGCGCCCAACACCATCCAGCACCCGCCCACGCTGCTGCCGCCGCCGCCCACCACATGGACCCGATGAGCGCCTGGCTACCGCCGCACGCCAACTTCTTCTCCATGGGCTTTCCCTCCTCCCCTTCGCCTCATCTTCCACAGCGTCCCCTCTTTCCTCCTCGTCCGTGCTCTCCGCCACCTGCCCGAGGGCAGGATATTCCGTCGCGGTCCCCCTACGACTATCCTGCACGCGCTCAATGGGTTTCCCCATCCACATTCCTAACCCGGCCGGGCAGGGCATTCTCATTTCTTTAACCCAGAGACTGCTCACGGCTGGACGCCCCGCACCATACCCAGCAGCACAACAGCAACAACAACAACCGCAGCAGCAGCAGCAACAACAACAACAGCCACAACCACAGCCTCAGTCGACACACCACAACAGCAACAGCAATTCCCCGCGAAAACAGACGTCAACCAAGAAATCCTCCTCCAGTACTCCGTGACTGCTAGCAGTGCCAGCGGAAGCAGTTCATCGTCCAACAGCCACAGAGGTTCCAGCAGCTCAAGGTCCGAACTAGCAACAATCAGACGGCTGGTACAAGCCGGTCAGCTCCCTCTCACCACCACTCCACCCATCAGAACTCCCTCCTCGTCTTCCGTCCACCTCCAACTCTTCTCTTCAAAACAGGAGCAACGTCCAGAAGCGCAGCTGCCCTCTTTCGTCCTCCTCCTCCTCCTCTACGTCACATTCCATCGTCCCCTCCCGGAAGAAGAGCACGCGCCGCAACACACCGGCTTTTCCTCCGAGATGGACACGGCCATGTCTCAGAACATGTTTGACCCGTCTTTTCCATACCTGAACTTCCCCACCCTCACCCAGAGCATGTCGCCTCCGGCTGCCCGCCCACCAGCCGGAGACACCCTTCCTGAGCGGCATGTTCAACACCCCGACCCGCCCATCTCGAACTCGGCGGCGAAGACGGCCGAGATGACCTCCCACTTCCCACTCTTCCACCCGGGCCCAGAACTCTTCTTCCAGCCGGGCGCTCGCATGAACTCGGTGACGGGCAACCACGGCAACGCCGCCGGCCTGTCCCCGCACTCCATGGCGGCTGTGGTTGCCACGGCCTCGCACATGAACCCTTCCGGCATCTTCGGCAACGACGGCGGGCCCTTCGGACAACATCTCCTCCAACAAGTTCCTGCACGCCCAACCCGATCTTGCCGGGGGCACCGCACCAGGCTATGGACCACTCCCTTCAGCACGGCCACCAGCCCGGCACGTTCTACCACAACCGGCCGTCGCACACGGCCCAGCCCCACATGATGTCCACCATGGCTCTCTACCAGCACGGCTTCGACTCCCGCAGCCACATGGGCCAGTTCAACGGCTCCATGGGTCCCCTCCTTTCCCGACCCACGGACTTCCGCCTATCAACTTCTCAGTTCACGAGTCTCATTGATGATAGAACAAACTTTCAACAACCAAACAAAAAAAAAGAACAAAAGTAAAAAGAAAAAAAGAACAGACCTCATCTGCCTTCATTCTGTCTCCTGTTTTTAACTCTATATAATGATGATGTGCTGTCGGCACTCATGTCATTTCCTGTTCAGCCTTTTTTCTCCTCTTCAGTTTCTTTGTTTTCATCACTCGATGTTTATTAACACTGTTATTATGTTTTTTGTAGCGTTATTACTTTTATAATGCTTGTTATTATTAGTAGTAGTATTGTTTAATATAAATGCTATTGTTATATTTTCTTTTAATGTCTATTATGTGCACCTCTTTTACTTGACGGTGGAAGAAAAAAAGAAGAAAAAAGACTTGCTTTTACAATATTTGTAAATATACATACATTGATTTGATACTTACATCTCCTATGTTTCTGTTGAATGATTGATTGTACTATATTTCTACTAGCCCTTACAATTTTAAGTGTATATTTATATCATGCCTATTGTACATAGATTATAATATGATACATATATACATGTATATATATATATATATATGTTACATATATATATATATATATATGAAGTCTTATTATTATTATTTTTCTATTTCTTCCATTTGATCTTTTGTCATACGTTCATACGTTCAGTGTTGAAACACTTTTTCTTGCTCTGAGTTTTACTGTGTATACACCCCTGTTTTAAAACATACAAGTATAACTCACCCCCCCCTTATTTTCATTAGGGCAAACTTTATATAAACAATGATACTACTACTACATGCATTTTTTCTCATCATTGATTTACAGTGTACATAACAAGAAGCTACGAATGACGTTTTAATTTTTTCATCTCTATACTATTGCTATTTTTTTATTAGTTCAACCTCTGCTGTTTTTGTTCACGTTCAGAAATACATACATATATACGCGTGCAGTGTGCTCAAAGTACGTATACAATGATCTTATTACTACGATGTTGTCTTGATTTTTAATGCCCTCGAAGAAAAGCCATAATTAGTTTGTTCAAGAGCCTCCCTAGGTCAATTTTGTACGATAATAATAATAATAATAATAACAATTACAAAATGATAATAATACTTTTAATAACTATAATAACCATACTACTACTACTAGCAGTGTTGCTGTTAAATGCCATAGTGTGTGTTTGTTTTTGGGTCTTTCTGTCTTATTGTTATTGGTTTTTTTATTGCGGTGACCCAAATAATTCCCGCTGGAAATTGCCTCGTAATCATTTGTCAAGCTCACGTTTGTTTTGTATGTATGTATGTATGTATGTATGTATGCACTTACGTGTGGGAGAAAGGGATTATTTTCATCATGCACAGTATGCCCATGAGAATCCAGTTAAGATTGGAGGAATATGGTCACTGTTTAGTACTCTGTGGATGGTGCTGATTTGAGTGTGTGTGTGTGTTTTGTGGTAGAAAGCGTGTGTTCTGCTGTGTGTGTGTGTGACCAGATCTGCTGTAGCCATTATAATGTAGCTGTGAAGTCCTCATTCCTGTCTGGGTAAACTTCAGTGAAACAAACTTTCTCTCTCTCTTTCTCTCTTCTCTCTCTCTCTCTCTCTCTCTCTTCTCTCTCTCTCTCTCTCTCTCCCCCTCTCCCTCCCTCCCTCCCTCTCTCCCTTCCCTTGTCTGCCTCATTTGCCCTCATTACGAATGTTTCAATTGTTTTCATCTTTATGACCAAATTTTGCTCTATTTTTTGTGTTTTCTTTTGTTATTATAATAGTAGATTAGATGTCCAAAGTCCTAGACATTTTTTTGTGGTCTGAATGAGAGATCAACGTAATTTACAACATAATTACGATTCCCCTGACACAACAATTGGGGGAAGGTCAGTAGGCTACCATCTTGTCGGTTATTTGAGAAAATTGGAGCTTGGCCAGACTAATTGTAAGGTACAGGTTAAAGATATTCTGGTTAAACGTTCCTGAGTGTATATATGTCATGGAAACGAAGAAATAACCTTCTCTCCAACTCCTACCACCAAAGATCACCTCCACATGTGGTGGAGGGGAGGGGGGGGAAATTTCAATGGAACTGGAACAAACGCACTTTTCTAATTGATTGATCTCATATCTCTATCCTTACACAAAAAATTTCTTGTAATGCTATTTTGCTGTTCTTGGATCCACATATATGTGCTTTCTCTCTCCTTACTCAACCCCGTAGAACAAACACGCACGTGATTTGCTTTCATTTCAGTTATGAGATGAATTCGATCTCGACGCTAACTTGTAGCTAAACTGAGCAGGGTTGTTGTTTTTTTCTTTCTTTTTTTTTCCTGTCTTGTTGGTGGTTGGCTGGCACCTGTCTTTGTAGATGTAAATGTCGGGGTGGTGGGTAAGAAAATGAGATAGAAAGATAAAAAAAAATTAAAGCATAAAGTGTAAGCGAATTATTGACAATTTCTTTTCTGGCTTCTGTGATTTTTTTAATAAAGTCGGAAAGAACTTCACCAGATCGCTCTAAGGTCAATGCTGCTACCCTAAGGACCTGAAGTAAAGGTCATGTAAAGAAAGGAACCTACTTGGTATTTGTGTCGCGATTACATCATCCTATATCCTTAGAAGATATTTAAAAGTAGTCCCACCTTGTATTATTGTAAAAAAGATTTGACGCATTCGTATAAACTCAAACTGCGTTTTTTGATTCGTTGATGCGACGGAGCCGTCCCCGATTTTCCTAATTTCAACAACGCCACACTCTAACATCAGTGCGGCTACATTTAACAGCAATACAGCCACCCATTAGAAAGATAAAATGTGATCACAACAGATTTGTGTCAATTATTTTATGGAACAAACAGTTATTTTTTATTATTTTTTTTTTATTGAAATGAGAACTTTTATTGAAGTACACTTAAGAGAAATTTTTATTGAATAAATGAAGATAATTTTTTAACAGACACGTCAAACGGACCTGATCAGCTGTACTGACGTCATAGCCGTGTTGACGTTATTAGACCACTTTTGCTCTTCTCAAATTTATCACTTTTGATTTTTACTGGAGTGGACGGGAGGGGTTTTACTGGCTATTTCTTTAGATTGGGTATTGAGTCGTATTGTTTGTTACTGGGGGCGTGGGAGGTAGGCGGGCCCCTGCTGCTGGTGGTACTGGTAGGTTCTACTCTGCTCCTTGCCTTTTTTCACTCTTTCTTTTACTTGTTCTTTCACCCTGCTGTTTTTTCTGTCTTCGTCTAATTCCCTCTGGAGATCATCTGCCAAATGGTGGACAGGTCTAATTCCAATGAAAGAAACAAGCAAACGCACCGAGGTGGGCGGTGGGCCTTGTGCTACTGCTTCTGACTGAGTGGGTAGGTCCTACTTCTTTTTCCTTTCATTTTCACTCCCTCTCACTCTCACACTCACACGTTCTTTCTTTGATCTTACTGACTTTTTAATGTAAGCGCTTTCTTTAATTCAACCCTGCGATCGCCGCATGTGGGTGGACGGGGTAATATTGCAGTGAAGCAATTGTATGCTGTGTTGCTAGGGTGGAAATTTACTATGTCCATTTCTTTCTTTATCAGTTCCCTTCCCATTTGACCTTTCTGGTGTATATGGCTACTAACTATTACTACTACTACTACTACGTTCATACTGCTGAGAAATTTCAATTCAAATCTTAGGTTTGTGGGGCTTGGTTTCAAAGTCGATACCAAAGTTTACGACAACAAAGAAAAAAGACAGTTCATTATTATTATTATTGTTGTGTCTATATGGGTCAATCAGCCCCTTCTCCTTTTTGTTTTGCCATAATGATATAAAGTAGTTTATCCCACTTTGAGTTCAGTGCGCTTTTTGTTCTTAAACACGTGATTTTAGTTGAATTCTGGTACTGATAAGATTTTATTATCAATGAATAATCATTTACACTACGTCCATTTTCATTTTTAACTCTTCCACGTCCGTCTGTGATTGAGATTATGGCATGACGTGGTTTTTGTCACATGCGTAGGTGGCTGTGCATATATACACAATGCGTGTGTTTGTGTGTAAAGTGAGTATTTTTATTGTGATTTTCTTTTTCTTTTTTTTTTTCCTTAAACATGGACACAAACGCTTGTTCCTTTTGAATTCATGGTTGTGTCATGTTGAATATTAGAAACAGGTTTGTTTTTAACTTTTTACAATTTTTATGCCGTTTCTGTTCGTTTTTAGTTTTAGGGCATTGTTTTTTTTTGGGGTGGGGGGGGGGGGGGGGGGGGGTTACATATGTAATTGTATATAAAATGTGACTTTGATTAAATCTGACATTGTGTCTCGGGGCGGGGGAAAACGATCTTAACATGCATCATACATTGTCTTCTATCAACTCCGCATTTCAAATTCCCCCCTCGCTTGCACCACATTTCCCCGCTCTTGCCTCAGGTGCAACGGCTTGAGATTTTTAAAACTCTGCGGCGGACTTTGCGTCCTGTCCAGGAAATGAAATTTAATCACCGGTCCCGCTCCACGCCACAGAAACCGGCATGCGCAGGTCCTTTTCTATCTAGGGACTGAATTTGGTTTTGATTTGTTTTTCACCCACATCCAGAACTAATGGGGGAATCTAAATTCGGGGGTTGGTGTGATTTCAAGGGATTTTGAAAGTGTGGTGGGGATCTGAGAGAACCTCAGTTTACATTTTAAAGGAGGGGGGCGTTGATTGATGAAGCCTCATATGAAATCAGTGACGTTTGGTCAAATTAGTAGAAGGGAAATCTTATTCTCAGTTTGTGATTTCAAAGTTAGACTGAAAGGGGTCATTTGGGGGGGGAGTTCCATTTTTGATTGTTTTTTTTGATTTCATTTTCATGACAGGACTTGATCTATTATTTAGGCTTTTTCTTTTTTAGCGGTTAATGTATATTGATTTCAAATTGTTGTTATGGGGGATCTTACTACTACTACTACTACTACTACTACTTCTACTATTCTACTGAAGGGGATACTTGGACTACTACTACTACTGTGATTACAAATACTCTGCTCAGCCTCAGACTGCTACTAGTAACTATTATACTACTACTACTACTAAACTCTACTATAGGATCTTTTACTACTACTACTAGTGGCAGAGTGTGGTGATCTGCCACTACGGGACGTCCTGTACTTTATCTGTACTCCAACAAGGACCTGCTGATAGGAGCTACTACTACTACTACTACTACTATTTTAAAGAGTTTGGGAGGATTTAAAGCCCTATATAGGAACAAAGACGGGACAAATACTGGGAAGGTCCTAGAAATTTCCTTTCACTGAAAGCATTTACCTATCTTCATTTTGCACCCATCGCTCGTCTTGAAATTAAAACGTGCTCAACCGTGTGAAATCACCAAACGTAGTTTGAGAAGATGAAAAATCTTTTAGAATCGGTTTGAAAATCTAGAAAACCTCCCGCTAGAACAAAAGGTTTTCCGATCTGGTTTTTTATAAAATGAATTGTTTTTGACTTCCTGTCTTTTTATTTATAGTTTATTTCTATACCAGTAGAGGCTTTTTTTGAAAGTTGAGACTTTCTAAGTGTGTACTTCTCTTAATTCTGTATTCTCTTTGCTATGATATTTCGTTGCAGATGAAAAAACCCACTAACCAAAGCTGTCTTCCTCCTTAATTCATTAATTGTTCCATTGAAGTGTTCCATCTCCGGTTTTGAATTATTTTTTTCTTCATTTATAAAATTTAATGACATTTTTTTGTTTGTTCATTCCTTTGTTTGTTCAAATGGCGCCCGCTTAATGAGGCATGCTTTTTCATCCAGGTTTTTAGGTCTGCATTTGTTTTTGTTGTTTTAATTTTGTTTTAAAAAGGACAAACATATTTAGGTCATTTTATGTTTGTATAAACAATTATTCTTTGAATTTATTTTGCAGAGATTGAAAAGGAGGAAGAAAGGAAGAAGAGGGGGGGGGGAAAGAATGAAGGGAGGGAGAGAGTGTATCAAATCTGTCAAGCTCAAGAGAGAGTGAGTGAGAACATCAGACACCGAATCGCCCTGTCCCTTATCCTTCCTATGTTATTAGAGAGATGTGGAGAGTTAAATCCTTGCATTACATATACTACTAGCTCTGAAGTTGTGTTCTATGGGGAAGGGGAAAAGATGCTATGGACACTGAGAGTACCATCTAGTAGAAGTAAAAGAGACAGACTAGTGATACAGGGAGAGTGTGCTTTGCCTATCTACTGCAGAGAGTCATGAGTGAGAAACCCTCAAGAGAGAGACATCAGAGACACGTAAATGTAAAAGAAAATCAAGTTCCTTGAGGAGGAGCCCAGCTGGAGAGATCCTGGTTTTGAGAGCCTCAGCAGAACAGGTGAGTGAGAATTACCACCTGGACAGGATGCTGGCAGTGAGACGCAGGTTTTGAGAGAGAGAGAGCTTGACCCATTTGCAGAGAGAGAAGCGGGGAAGTGAATGAGTGTCAGGCGTCTTTCCCAGAGGAGAGCACACACTGATTGATGAAGTTTGCCATGATTGACCCTGGGGGGGACCTAAATTAGTAGAAAAGAAATCTATTCGCCATCAATGCTACTCCTGAGTTGCCAAAGAGGGAGCATTTATTGTTTTTCAATTTATTTGTTTTAACTTTCACCATGTACTTGTTGATATTTTTCACAAAAGCACTTGATGGCATTGTTCTGCTTTTTAATCGTTGTATGATGTGTACAAAATGTAGTTTTGACCTTTATTCTGGTCTAATAGTTTTAATACACTACTACTACTACCGGGATAGTACTAGTTTACTTTTACTACTTTTTTTATTACTACCATGTGATTTCTACTGCAATTTAAAATTTGCTACTACTACTACTCCCACTGCTACTGACTACTACTACGTATACTCCCTATACTACTACTACTACTACTACTACTACTCCTCCATTCTACTACTATTATACTACTACTTCCAATACTACTACTACTACTACTTTACTACTACTATTATTATTATTATTATTATGATTATTATTACTATTATTATTATACTATTATTATTATTATTATTATTACTACTACTATTACTATATATTATTACTACTATACTACTACTACTTATTACTATTATTATTATCTTTATTATTATTATTATTATTATTATTACTACTATGGCTACTATTACTACTATTATCTTTATTATTATTATCTTTATTATTATTATTATTATTATTATTATCTTAATTATTATTACTACTACTACTACTACTACTACTACTACTACTACTTTAACTACTGTTGAAGAAAATGACATTGTTTAATTTAAAGCCCTCCATAGGAACAAAGACAAACAAAGCAAAACAAGGAATGGATAGAGAAATGTACATGGTATTTTCTTCCATTCTTTCTTTCTTTCTTTCTTTCTTTCTTTCTTTCTTTCTTTCTTTGAAAATAATAATGTGATATCAACTTCTCTTTTTTTTTCTTCTTTGCTGATAAATAGTTAGTGAAGTTGGTTTATCTTTTAGAATCGGTTTGAAAATTATGAAAACCTCCTGGTACAAACTATAGATCTTAGGAATACATGCATCGTCGTGTCTGATTACCTACGATCTGAACGAGGAGTGTGTTTTTGGATTTTAAACTGCTTTCCTTTCTGTTTTTTTTTCTTGTTTATTTTATTTCATTTGTTTTTATTATTATTAGATTATATTTTTTTGTTGATATTTCTTCTTCTTTGTTTTTTTTTGTTGTTTAATTCTTCTTTTTACTATTATTATTATATTATTATTATTATTATTATTATTATTATTATTATTATTATTATTATTGTTATGACTACTGTTATTAACTCTGAAATTCAATCATTGATTTTGAATTATTTTTGACATATATTTTTTAAAATTTAATGAATTTTTTTTATTTGTTCATGCAAACTTTGTTTGTTCATACAATGAATAATTTGTCTGTTTTTATAATCACTTGTGCATTTGTGTGTGTGTGAGTGCATGTGTGTATTATGTGTGTGTTTGATGAGAACATGTAAGTATGTAAACTTTTGCATTGTGTACTATCATCTGTGTGTATTGTTTAAAATATAATAACCTATAAATGATTTTTTTTGTCAATAAAATGCAGTGGCTTGCTTATTATCTATGGTTTTGTTTTTGATGAATTTATTTTCTCATTGTATATTTTGATTTGATTTACCCACATCCACAACTAAGGTGATCTCAGGGAGTAAGTTTTTGATTTGATTGAACACATCCACAACTAAAGTGATCAAAGGGTTTTAGGTAAGTTTTTGATTTGATTTACCCACATCCACAACTAAGGTGATCCCAGGGTTTTAGGTAATTTTTGATTTGATTTACACAACTATGCATTGATATACACTAGCTGAAGGTGTTTTGGTAGAATTTTGATTTGATTTACACAACTAAGGTGATCTCAGGGTTTTTGATAAAAATTTGATTTGATTTACACAACATACTAAGGTGATCTCTGTTTTGATTTGCTCATTTTTCAGTTTTAGAAAATTTTGATTTGATTTACCCACATCCACAACTAAGGTGATCTCAGGATAAAAGGTAAGTTTTTGATTTGATTTACCCACATCCACAACTTAGGTGATCTCAGGATTTTTTGGGAAAAATAGTGCCCAGACTGTCCTGTAAACGTAGTCAGGAATCTTTAATCTGACATAGAATTTTGTGGTCTGCACACTAGACCTCCTTTTTAATCGACTTGTCTCCCGATGGGACTGCGGGCAGTTAGAGGGCCTACTTCTTTCCTTTACTTTTGTCTTTTATCTTTCAATTCATCTTACACTTACTGCTTCCTCGTAATTCACCCTGAGATCACCACAATGGTGGATGTGGGGTATATGTCAATGAAACCGAAACTGAAACCAATGGGACTAGGATCGATCCACCTACCTGGACTGGGGGCGGGGGTAGATTTTACTTGAGAAAATCAAGACAATTTTTCAGCCATCGTTGGGGACTTGAATCCACAACCTTTGGGTTGAGAGGCTGACACTGACAGGCAACATCTTGTCTCTGCTCTGGATTACCAAGTCTAATAGTCTCTCCAATAGGCCACCTCTTTATTTTTCTTTTTCTCTAGTTTTTCTGCCAGTGCAATAAGTGAGCAGAGTGGGGACATTTTTTTTTTTATTGTTGTTATTGTAACTTATTATCTATTATTTATCATTATAATAATAAGAACTATGATGATCTTATTATTTGCTCCCCACAGTACTTGTCGGTTACCTGATTAAATTGTAAATCAAATATTTGTCTAATCTTTTGTTTTTGCCTGAGGAACATTCCGAAGGAAAAATTATTCCGGAATAATGATCTTGATAAACTTTCCAATCGTTTCTGAAAGACAATTATTATTATTATCGACAGATTATTAGATACTTTTTGTCAATTTTCAACACATTGATTATTATTATTATTATTATTAATATTATTCATTATTATTATTATTACCTTTATTATTATTATAGTTACATGGTGGGTTTTAAGAATTATTATGAACACTTTATTATTATTTATTACCTTTATTATTATTATTACCTATATTATTATTATCTTTATTATTATTATTATTATTATTATTATTATTATTATCTTAATTATTATTATATTATCAGATAACTATTATTATTATTATTATTACTATTATCTTTATACACTGTTGTATTGAAAAACTTTTTTTCCTGTTTTATTTTGGAAGAAGTGAAGCAAAGAATTTTTTCTTCTTTCCTTTCTTTCTTTCTTTCAAGAGAATTTCTTTTTATTATTATACTATAATAATGTGATATCAACTTTGTTTTTTTTTCTTCTTTGTCTGATAACAGTTAGGAAGTTCCAGTCTATTATATATATATTATTATATTATTACCTTATTATTATTACTATTACAAACTATAGATCTCACAAACATTAACATCGTAATTCCTTACAATCATTGATTTTGAGAACGAGGGAGTGTGTTTTTTGATTACTATCCAGAGAACTTTTTTATTGTTTATTTTGTTTTATTTGTTTTTATAATTATTATTTTTTGTTATATTTTTTTGTTGTATATTTATGTGATGAGAACTTTGTCTTTTTTTGTTGTTTTTGTTTACTACAGACATTATTATTATTATTATTATTATTATTATTATTATTATTATTATTATTATTATTGGAGAAAACATGAACTCTGTAATTATACAATCATTGATTTTGTTTTGACATATATTTTTTTTTTATTAACATGAAGATTTTATTCTATCTGCAAACTTGTTAGACAATGAATAATTTGTCTGTTTTTATAATCACAGCCACATTTGTGTGTGTGTCACAGTGTGTAAATAGTGTGTGTGTGTGTATTGATGAGAACATGTAAGTATGTAAACTGATTGCATTGTGTACTATCATCTGTGTGTATTGTTTATATACATATGCATAACATCCACAATGACGATTTCTGGAAGGGATTTAATCTATGGACATAAGAAAGCATATATTATTTATTTATTCTTCATTGTATATTTTGATTAGATTTTACCCACATCCACAACTAAGGTGATTCCAGGGTTTTAGGTAGTGCTTTGATTTTATTTTACCCACATCCACAACTATGGTGATCCCAGGTTTTAGGTAAGTTTTTGATTTGATTTACCCACATCCACAACTAAGAGTGACCCAGGGTAAAAAAACATTTGATTTACCCACATCCACAACTAAGGTGATCTCAGGTTTAAATAGTTTTTGATATTGATTTACCCACATTCACAACTAGAGGTGAGAGAGAGAGGGGGAAGGTTTTAGGTAAGATTGATTTGAACTACTATGTTGTCAACTTAGTGACTCAGGATTTTAGGTAAGTTTTGCCCACACTGATTTCCCACATCCACAACTAAGGTGATCTCAGGGTTTTAGGTAAGTTTTTGATTTCTGAAACCAGACAGAGAACTAAATTAGTTTTTGATTTGATTTACCCACATTCACAATTACCATTCTCAGGAAATTTTACAGTTTTTTGATTTGATCAAATACCCTACTAGACTGGTTTAATGATCTCAGGATTTTGAAAAATTTTGAATGAAAACTTTAAACTTAACCACCCAGGGGAATCTTGGAAACATAGAAATAGAACCCTATTTTCTTCCCTTGCGAATGGAAACAACAGATTACTATAAGAATTCTAGTATTCCATTCAATGCCTCTGGATTACAAAATGGTACTGATTGAAAGGGGTTGGAATAATATATGCAACTTTTTGTGTAAAGGGCTTCCACTGAGACAGATAGAATCTAATAGTATGACAATAATCTACACTAACCATTGGCCACTCTGACTCTGACTTGAAAACCAGACAGATAGAATCCTAATAGTATGACACCACTACACTAACCAGGCCATCTGTCTGTGCTCTGGATTACAGATAGATTCCATTGTAGAGGCCATTCTAGTTTATTTTTTGCTTAACCATTGTACTTTTTCTCTGCCAGTGAAACCAGACAGATAGAATCCCTTTGTTTCACATTGTTGTTATTGTAACCATTCGGCCATTGACTGTTAAATTATAATAATAGAACAATGTATCACACCCTTACACCATTCGGCTCACTGACTGTCAAACCAGACAGATTACTTCCTAATTGTAAACAAAATTACACTAACCATTCCCATCTTTTGTTTGTGCCTGAGAAACAAACTAAGAAATGATTATTCACTTGGAATATTGACTTGAAACTTTTTTTTTCGGCCACTTGAAAGAAAACCAGACAGATAGAATACTAATAATGGCCTTATTGGTTTCAACACTTGATGTCAAATGCAGATAGAATCCTAATTGTATCACCACTACACTGGATTCACCGCCTGACTGTGACTGTTAAACCAAACAGATAGAATTCTAATTGTAAACTACAAACCATTCGGCCACTCTGACTGTGAATAAATAATAGAATCCTAACATGTTACACACAACTAACCATTCTCTCTGATGTCGAAACCAGACAGATATCTAACAGGTATCAACCATCCCCAGAGAACCATTTATATGATCACAAACTTATGAAACCAGACAGATAGAATATAATTCTATTGAATCTATCTATCAACTCTGACACTCAAGCTCAGATCTATATTATTCTAAAAAATCACACCACTAAAATAAATTCATTGTCACTCTGACTGTAAAACCAACAGATAGAATCCCAATTGTATTTTACACTAAAATTTTGCCACTCTGATTGTGAAACCAGACAGATAGAATCCTAATTGCATCATATCACTACACTAACCATTCAGTTTCCAATTTCACTCTGACTGTAAAAACCAGACAGATAGAATCCAAATTGTATCACATCACTTCACTAACCATTCGGCTCACCGTGACTGTCAAAACCAGACAGATAGAATCCTAATTGTATTGCACCACTACACTAAACATTCTGGTCACTCTGACTGTGAAACCAGACAGATAGAATCCTAATTGTATTGCACCACTACACTAACCATTCGGCTACTCTGACTGTAAAACCAGACAGATAGAATCCTAATTGTATTGCACCACTACACTAACCATTCGGTCACTCTGACTGTGAAACCAGACAGATAGAATCCTAATTGTATTGCACCACTACACTAACCATTCGGCATTCACTCTGACTGTGAAACCAGACAGATTAAATCCTAATTGTATTACACCACTACACTAACCATTCGGCCACTCTGACTGTAAAACCAGACAGATAGAATCCTAATTGTATCACACCACTACACTAACCATTCGGCCACTCTGACTGTGAAACCAGACAGATAGAATCCTAATTGCATTGCACCACTACACTAACCATTCGGCCACTCTGACTGTGAAACCAGACAGATAGAATCGAATTGTATCACACCACTACACTAACCATTCGGCCACTCTGACTGTGAAATCAGACAGATAGAATCTAATTGTATTGCACCACAACACTAACCATTCGGCTACTCTGACTGTGAAACCAGACAGATAGAATCCTAATTGTATTGCACCACTACACTAACCATTCGGCCACTCTGACTGTGAAACCAGACAGATAGAACTTAATTACATCACACCACTACACTAACCATTCGGTCATCTGACTGTGAAACCAGACAGATAGAATCCTAATTGTATCACACCACTACACTAACCATTCGTGCCACTCTGACTGTGAAACCAGACAGATAGAATCCTAACTACATCACACCACTACACTAACCATTCGGCCACTCTGACTGTGTGTCAAACCAGACAGATAGAATCCACAATTGTATCACACCACTACATCCCATTCGGTGACTCTGACTGTCAAACCAGACAGATAGAATCCTAATTGTACATCACACCACTACAGTAACCATTCAGGTTGACTGTGACTGTCAAACCAGACAGATAGAATCCTAATTGTATCACACCACTACACTAACCATTCGGCCACTCTGACTGTGACTGTCAAACCAGACAGATAGAATCCTAATTGTATCACACCACTACACTAACCATTCGGTCACTCTGACTGAAAACCAGACAGATAGAATCCTAATTGCATTGCATCACTACACTGTTTATGTCTATGTCTGTCTCGGTCTGTTTGTCTATCCGTCTGTCTGATTGTCTGTCTCTCCCTCTCTGTGTCTCTAACTTTGTCTTTGTCTCTTTCTCCATGTGTGTCTGTCTGTGTGTCTGTGTGTCTGTCTCTGTCTCTGTCCCTCTCTAGTAACATTAATATATTTCATCGATCGCAGACAAAACAATCTTTTCTCAATCAATTCAACTATTGATTTTGTCCAATGAGCCATTCGCTAAGCTAAGAGGCTATTTAATTTGAACATGGCTATTTAATAATGGGGGTTCTGTGTGCAGTGGTTCCTAAGACTAGCTTGATATATATATATATATATATATATATATATATATATATATATATATATATATATATATATATATATATATATATATATATGTATACACATATTATACATTATATATATGTATATACGCATTATACATTCTATATATTGTATATATTATACAAGCATGTCATACCCCTGGCGATACCAAGTACGATTATCAGATCTGATCAGTATTCAATTCTGACCTTTAGGCGTGAAAGTATTATTTCAACTTTTTAATTTACCCATTATAACCTGGTCAAAATGGCAGGCTAGCGGAATGAAAATGACCAAAAACGGGAAACAATAATGGTTACATTACATTAATTCAACGTCATTTTTTTGTGGAACGCTTTCTCAGCCTAAAACGAACCAGGGATGATTTAAAATCTACATGCAAACTAGGGATGATTTAAAATCTACATGCAAACTAGGGGATGCTTTAAAATCTACATGCAAACTAGGGATGATTTAAAATCTACATGCAAACTAGGGATGATTTAAAATCTACATGCAAACTAGGGATGATTTAAAATCTACATGCAAACTAGGGATGATTTAAAATCTACATGCAAACTAGAGATGATTTAAAATCTACATGCCAACCAGATGATTTTAAAATCTACATGCAAACTAGGATGATTTATCGACAGAAACTAGGGATGAAAAAACATGCAAACCAGGGATTCATAAATATATAGCAAACCAGGATGATTTATTGTCTACATGCAATTTAGGGATGATTTAAAATCTAATTCAAACCAGGGATGATTTAAAATCTACATGCAAACAGGGATGATTTAAAATCTAGGGCAAACCAGGGATGATTTAAAATCCAATGCAAACCAGATGATTTAAGATCTACGAACCAGGGGATGAAAAATCGACATCGGCACTCGGTGATTTAAAATCTACATTCATAATGTATAAATGTATGTGCAGTATGTATTTAAAATGTATGTATGGATGATTTATGTATGCAAAACTATTGATATTTAAAATCTACATCTAAACTATGTATGATTTAAAATCTGTAAATGTATTTAAATGTATGTAAACTATTATGTTAAAATGTATGCAAACTATGTAAAAATCATGCAAACTAGGGATGATTTATGTATGTATGTATGTACTCTTAATGGTTTATAAACAGAGTAAGCAACAAAAATCGACCATGTATGAATGTATGTATGTAACATATTTATTGTCTTTATAATTCAAATGTATGTATAAAGTTGAAGACAAGACAGGTTATATAAGCGAGGGAATAACGGATAAAGCCAAGGGCACCAGTCAGAGATCGAATGAAACCTCGACATCGGCACTCGGTCATTCGCGATGGCATTCATAATGTATATATGTATGTATGTATGTATGTATGTATGTATGTATGTATGTATGTATGTATGTATGTATGTATGTATGTATGTATGTATGTATGTATGTATGTATATATGTAGATATGTATGTATGTAATATGTATGTATGTATGTATGTATGTATGTATGTATGTATGTATGTATGTATGTATATATGTAGGTATGTATGTATGTATGTATGTATGTATGTATGTATGTATGTGTATGTATGTATGTATGTATGTATGTATGTATGGATGTATGGATGTTTACATGTACATTCTAATAACTCACAAAAAATGCTAATTTTACCATACAACTTTGTGAGTCAATGTTCATATTGAAAGATGTATGCATAAGAATTAAAAAGTACAATAAAAACAATTAATAAATAATTTAAAAAAATCGAATGTATAAAGTTATAAAGCAGACGAATAGGCCATAGCCAGAAAGGCGGTGTGTGACGATTCGTCTGGACGAGTGGTTAGAGTTAGTCACCGTGTGCAGCCACTCGGCCAACATAAACTGATGACGTCAAACTCAGTCCTCCGCCTTTTTCTTTTGCCACTTTCGTTCGAGTTCTAGAGATGGCGGAATCTCACGAAAATTTGGCCAGTTGATAGATAATGTAACTAAAACATAAATAATTATTGAATTTCTTTTAGTTGTTGATCAATCAATCAGTCTGTCTGTCTGTCTGTCTGTCTGTCTGTCTGTCTATACGTCCGTCTGTCTGTCTGACGAATGGTTACACAATGCCTTCCCAGAAAGAGGCTCACAGCCCCGTTCGTCACCAGATTGTCAATGGTCACATATACTATTCTATATATTATTATGATGAAGTAGTCGTTGTTAAAACCTACAAATAACCACCACGACAACAATTAATATTAGCAAACAAAACCAAACGTAAAATTAAACAATGACCCCAACAACAACAAGAACAACAACAACAACAACAACAACAAAAACAAGTTTATCAACATCCCCAAAGGCTTTGATAAAAAAAAAAAATAATAAAAAAAAAAATTATAGAGACTGTTAACATGTAGTGAAAAACCAACAAATAACTACACAAAAAAACCCCAACAAACAAAACCCCCTCCAATAAAACAACAAATACCCTCCAAAAATCCAACAAAAAAATAAAAATCACACAAAAATAAAAAATGACACCGGAGACCATGCAACAACAACAACAACAACAACAACAAGAACAACAACAACAAAAACAAGCTTATCAAAATCAATAAAAAAAATAAAAAAAAAACAAAATTATAGAGACTGTAACATGTAGGAAAAACCAACAAATAACTACAAAAAAAACCCCAACAAACAAAAACCCCTCCAATAAAACAACAAATACCTCCAAAAATCCAACAAAAAAATAAAAATAAAACAAGAAACAACAACACACAAAAAATCAATAAAAATAAAAACAAAATTATGACACCGGAGACCATGCAGTCTTCTTGCCCCCCCCCCCCCTCACAACGCTGACATTGAATGCAAATACATTATGTGTTACGATACAATATATAGCATAGCTTGGGATCAGTCACATCAGCTTTATAATTATTATCATTATTATTATTATTATCGTTATTATCATGTTTTTATTGTTATAATAATAATAAATATTATTATCATTATTATAATAGGCCTATTTACATAATCAAAACGTTTCAAAAGCTTGTTTGAAATGATACGTGAAAACAAGATCAGATATAAGATAAGGTACTTTTTTTTTTTTTTATTGATCTCAGGTGAAAAATAATTGAATTGGTCACACAATGCAATTTTACAAAACCACAAATAAATTTCTATCTAAACATTAAAACACAACTAGAATAGATACACAAAGGGGAGTAAGTGAGGAGGAATCGGGAAAATTGAAAAAAATTCACTTGTTCGTGGACAGACAGTTGGTTGTACTGTACGCCTTTTCAAATCTATACGATTGCTTTGAAAAGGCGTATCAAGTACATGCAAGGCGTATACATACAAGACTAAGGCCGCATCTGAATGCTACACAGAATTAAAACAGACATTTGTTAAAACAGATCTTGTTAAAACAGACATTTGTTAAAACAGATATTTGTTAAAACAGATATTGTTAAAACAGACATTTGTTGAAACAGACATTTGTTAAAACAGACATTTGTTAAAACCGATCTGGTTAAGCAGACATTTGTTAAAACAGACATTTGTTAAAACAGACAATTGTTAAAAAGACATTTGTTAAAACAGATGTTAAAACAGACATGTGTGAAACTTGTAACAAGCATGCTACACACAGGGACACACCCAGTACGATTATTAGATCGAATTAATAGTCGATACTGATGTTACGCAGGTAGGCATGAATAGAATAGATCCCCCATCCAACTTTTATAATTGTAAAACCTGGGCAAAATGGTGGCTTAGGTGAAATAAATTTATACTCACTCAAAGATGGGGAAAACAATGAAATTTATACTCACTCAAAGATGGGGAAAACAATGAAATTTATACTTACTCAAAGATGGGGAAAACAATGAAATTTATACTCACTCAAAAATGGGGGAAAACAATGAAATTTATACTCACTCAAAGATGGGGAAAACAATGAAATTTATACTCACTCAAAGATGGGGGAAAACAATGAAATTTATTCACTCAAAGATGGGAAAACAATGAAATTTATACTCACTCAAAGATGGGGGAAAAAATGAAATTTTTTCACTCAAAGATGGGAGAAAACAATCTCGATATCAATAATTAAACCTCACTGGTAGAAATATTTTCAAATGACAACTATGAAGATATCATATTCAGAACCTACACTGAAGAGATCATTCAGAAACTACACATGAAGAGATCATTTAGAATCTACACATGAAGAGACCATTCAGAACCTACACATGAAGAGATCATTCAGAAACTACATATGAAGAGCTCATTCAGAAAACATGAAGAGATCATTCTGAACTACACATGAAGAGATCATTCAGAACCTACACATGCAGAGATCATTTAGAATCTACACATGAAGAGATCATTCAGAACCTACACATGAAGAGATCATTCAGAACCTACACATGCAGAGATCATTCAGAACCTACACATGAAGAGATCATTCAGAATCTACACATGAAGAGATCATTCAGAACCTACACATGAAGAGATCATTCAGAACTTACACATGAAGAAATCATTCAGAACCTACACATGCAGATATCATTTAGAATCTACACATGAAGAGACCATTCAGAACCTACACATGAAGAAATCATTCAGAACCTACACATGAAGAAATCATTCAGAACCTACACATGAAGAGATCATTCAGAACCTACACATGAAGAGACCATTCAGAACCTACATGAAGAGATCATTCAGAACCTACACATGAAGAGATCATTCAGAACCTACACATGAAGAGATCATTCAGAACCTACACATGAAGAGACCATTCAGAACCTACACATGAAGAGACCAGAATACATGAACCTACACATGAAGAGACCATTCAGAACCTACACATGAAGAGATCATTCAGAACCTACACATGAAGATATCATTCAGAACCTACACATGCAGAGATCATTCAGAACCTACACATGCAGAGATCATTTAGAATCTACACATGAAGAGACCATTCAGAACCTACACATGCAGACACCATTCAGAACCTACACATGAAGAGACCATTCAGAACCTACACATGAAGAGATCATTCAGAACCTACACATGAAGAGACCATTCAGAACCTACACATGAAGAGATCATTCAGAACCTACACATGAAGAGACCATTCAGAACATACACATGAAGAGACCATTCAGAACCTACACATGCAAAATATGGTCACTCTTAGTAGCTTGGCAATAGAGCCTTTGGGGAACAAAGAACGACCAACTCAGAATTATATTATATATAGATAATATATGTATATATGTATATATATATATACATATATATATATATATATATATATATATATATATATATATATATATATATATATATATATATATATATATATATAT